>JAXGGA010008630.1:0-55791 GCA_038373865.1 Uloborus plumipes | reverse complement strand
AATCAAACACGTGGGTTTTTCACTTGCAATAAAGGACTATACTTACATATAAAATAATTTTTAAAATAATAAAAACTGCGCATTTTAGAGCGTGTTACCGATCTGATGACTCAAATGACACACTTTTATAAAATCACTTTAAAAAATCTTACCTACAATTTTAGATGCAGAAATGCAAATTTTTAATTACGATTCGATAAAACATCCCACCAGGTACTCAGTATCACGTGGTATAGGTGCAGGAAATGATTTTGGGAGCTTAAACATTGTTTGGAAGTTATTGTTACCACTCTGACGGCGGAACTTGGGACACGCTTATTTTGCATCGGCTAGGAAATCAGAAATCGATTAAAACAAAAATGAAGTAAAATATTAACAAAGGGGTAGAGATAGAATCGTTTTTTGTGCTAGTGCTTTTTTTTGGGAAGTTAGAAAGTGCGCATGACCTGTTTGCATGCTAAGCTTTGCTACTGGGGACACGTTACCGATCTGATTTTTGATGTATAAAAACAATATTTTCTGTTGAAAAAAATTTTTTTTTCTGATGTTATTAGATGAAATGAAAGCAGAACCTTATCTTCTTTCTGGGGAAAATTATTTTTTTAACTAGTTATTGAAATACTAGTGAAAATTCACTTGGGACTCAAATTGGCACTTTTCTAAATATTAGCTCACGGGCGATTCTCTGTAAACTCGTTATTTTCGATACAGAATCTGTCCGGGCATGTTTTTTTTTTTTTTTTTTTTTTTTTTTTTTTTTAAGTTCGCATAATTATAATAATATTTCTCAGGAAATCAATCTATTTGGCTCGAAATAGGGCCAAGTGAAGTTTGTGTTCTTCTGATAAATCATGATAGGGGTTAAGTCGCCTGCCTAAGCAGGCGACTGTGCAAGGGGAATGTGTATTTGCACTTTGTTGCGTAATATCTGTAAAATAATTAAAACATAATTAATTTCGAAACTACCTATGAATTTGAGCACAAATCGTGAACATAATAACTAATATGTTTCATAATTAAACTAATTAGCATTAATAAAATCAGTTCCCAGAGTACTGTTTGCAACGACCCAGATGCCTACTTTCATCACAAATGTGTCTCTCAAACTAAACAAAATGGCGTTTCAACACCGTTCTCAGCAATTTCGGAAAATTCACACTGATTACTTTAAATTTCATGCCGAAAAACATTTGCAAGAGTAACAGATTTTTTGTAGCTATTGCATTTTTGGCAGGGGACTGTTTGAAAAAACTCCGGACAGAACTTACATGACAATTTTAAGTTTCAGATATACGTAATTAGACCTTATTTTATTAAAAAGATATAGTAGCGTTAGTCTATTTTTGGATATTAACTGCCAAATTTATGTTGTGGTAGTAGGTTTTTTCAAATACCGCCTTTAAGTGTTAGACTATAGGATTGGGACGGCCAAGAGACTGTTTTTGATGCTTACATGATTTATAGAAAAAAAATTGTTACCGCTCCAAATACAATTGGGACACAAAGTATTAATGTCTTACTTATATTAAGAGCGATAATTATTTTATTACACTTTATTATTTTTAAAATACTCGTTTCGGACAACCAATTACGAGTTTACAGAGAATTGCCCATAATGTTTCTTATGCAAGTGAAAAACCATTCATCACCACATAACCCCCAACGCATATAGAAGTGGCAAGTTTTTCAGTTTTTCAAAATTTAACTTAAGTTGAAAAGCCCTGAAAATTAAGAAAAGAAAAAAAGACACAGTGTAGTTGTCTTACTTTTACATTTCTAGACCAAAATAATCTTACAAATGTACCAAAATGCATTACGTTTCACCGCACCTAAGTTCAAGTAACTTGAGTATTATTGAGATGTATTTTACACTTAACTTACTTTCTTGATATTTTTTCTTTCTTCCTTTTTTCTAGTTTTTTTTTTTTTTAATTATAATTCAAAATCCTGTTTCGTGTTTACGTAATTAAAATTCGTTTTTACTTCAAAAAATCAAAAATCATTTATTCGGCGTTTCAGTTTAGATTTCAGTTCCTCCTTAACAAGGAAAGAAACAGATATTTTACAACAGTTTCTAAGCTTCACACTTGGCAGTTGGGAAAAGCAAAGTACGCGTCCGTCCTTGAAAACCGCGCCTAGCACTCGCAAACAGTTCCACTTAAAAAAAGAGTGATGTGTTGTGGGTGATAATTTTCCAAAGATTTCAATTTAAAATTTGCATTTGATATATCCTTTGACATATTCAACTAAACTATGTATTTGAAATTAGCATCGTTCCACGTTGTTTGATGAGATTCAAAATGCTTTTTATTATTCTTCATATAATTGTTATCTTACCTAACAACCCTATTTTGGTAAGATCAGAGAAGACCTGACGCATGCGTAAATGCGCGGAAGGTTTTACCTAGGAAGATCAAACAGTATTACTGAGAGGGGCATTATATTTTGCTCTATTTTGGATGAAATTTCACAGGAAATGTTTTTATTAGTGCAATACTTCCATTATTTCATGCAATGAAGAGAAAATACGTTAAGAGTTTGGTAAACTTAAATAGTAAAAAAAAACATGTTTACTCTAAATTTCTTGTGACACTAGTACAGTATATATCGCTGTTTTGTAGAATAACGACATCAGTACTAAAACTGAAATTTTGCAGGAAACCGAGAAGATAATTAATTTTATTTGAAACACTAATTGTCAATAAAGTAATTGACTCAAAATAATGACACAGGAGTATATATAGCGTATATTCTTTACTTTTATACGAATAGATTTGGAGTTATACATTATTAATTTTTAACCCCAAATTTGAAACCGCTAATCGTTTACGTCATTGTTCTTTCCAACTACACTCTAGCGGCCAAAATTTTAAATACAATTATGTGGTTATTCCACCATATGCTTTAAGGATTTGTGACACCCCATGAAGAATTAAAACTCAATTACTTCATAAATAGCCATATTATCTAAAATTTATTAGTACACTCAATGCATTAATCTCAATGAAACGAATAACAATAAAAAAGCTACCACAAGTTACATCTAATATTCTTCGAAAAAATGAATAATATGAATGTAGTGAGTGCTCTTGCAATGGATTAGAGCTTCATGTGTTGCAAGTTGAAATATGCAAAATACAACTTCAAAAATCAGGAACTATCCTAAGCTGCATTTTTATATTAAATGTGCTCTTTTTTAAAAAACTTTATTAGGAAATGAAAGTTCCGTGTATCCCAAAATTCTTTTTCCACAAAATCCGATTAACTTTGGCAACTGTGTATCATATTTACAAAAATTACCTATCTTTTTGGATTTCTGGAGCTCCAAGTCTCGCATTTTCGTTTCATTCGTGTCAGAAATTTCAAAGCATGAGAGGCTTGAGAGGAAAATATGAAATTGAAATATATGTAAAATTGTATATGTAAATATTGAAAATGATAAATAGTGAATGTTAGAAAAAATTTTACGCGCAATAAACTGCTTTATGCATTTCTCGTTAATCACGATTTTTGTTATCTCTCCCGAAAATGCAGAAGTTTTCTTTGTATCAGAATTTCTACAGCGGAGAAATAAGTTTTTGAAATAAATTTAAAGTAAAATGCGAAACAAATCAAGCTTAATTACATGTTTAGTAACATTTAACTCCACTTTTTCAATCATTTTGAAACAAACAAAAATGAAACTATTAGAATATGGGTTATGGTTAAAAAATGTTCTTAGTTATTTCTTTTAAAAATGTTTTCTTACGTGATAAAGTAGAATAAACTAAAATCAATGGCGTAACAGCTCATGGTGAGTCAAGACCACCTCGTGCCACTTCAATTTATGAAAGCGAGAGCACTGGGGTGCTCAGATTTCCCTAGTT
Organism: Uloborus plumipes; assembly: GCA_038373865.1. Taxonomy (NCBI): domain Eukaryota; kingdom Metazoa; phylum Arthropoda; class Arachnida; order Araneae; family Uloboridae; genus Uloborus; species Uloborus plumipes. The sequence goes on along the minus strand of JAXGGA010008630.1, from coordinate 51,925 downwards.
CGTGGTCAACCGAACACGAAATCCCAGGGTTTGATTCCTAAGCATACTTGATACTCATTTTATCGACCCACTGACAGGAGGAAAGGCTGAGTCGACGGTGCCCAACCCGAGAGTCAAATACTGGTCTGCTGCGTAAAAGCTCTACCACTGAACACTGCGGCTTCAAAGTAGAATAAAAGCAGGAATCTTTTTGAATAAAATAGTCGTGAAAAACTTCGTTTCAGGAAAATTCTAAAGGATAAAATATTGCATCTTACGAAGAAGAAATTATTACATGAATAATTCCTACTAGTGAATAGTTCAAAATATTTCTTTTTTTTTTAATACACTAATACAATGAAGTGAGAGTTTACACAATGAAACTTCGAAAACTCGACACAGATTATTAGATTACCAAGGCAATTCGAAATTTATTTTCCCGAAGGTTGGTCCAATGCTAATTTCAATGGGCAGAAACCTTGCCACACACTTGTAGGAACCTCTATAAGTAAACCTGAACTTGCTATTCTCCCTCCAGTCCACTTTTTACGACCAGCATTCTTTGAATTAACTATTTGTGAGGAATTTACGTTACTGTTTCTCATTCAGTAAATCAATTCTTTCCGGAAAGAACTCCTTTAGAGAATTCACCCATGAATCAAAAGGAGTCAACTATCAAACTGTGCTATTGGCACAACTCCAAGGCTAGGAAATTTTTGGAGAAAAGTACCTATATAGAGGAGAGTCCAAGAGAGAAAGAAGTTAGCACCACACATAGTTTTGAAACATGTGTGAACAGGATTTTGTATATATAATTGGACTGACTAGACCAGTGGTTTCCAACCTAGGGGCGATTGCCCCAAAGGAACGATGTGGCTCCTCACAAAGGGGCGGTAAATTCTTGAGGCACGATAGGGGGCGATGGGTATTTAGAAAAGAAAACAGTAGCAACAAAAGTCTAATGAAAATCGAAATTATAAACATGTACGAAACCGGTTGTTCAAAGTTCGGACAATTAATCATAAAAAAAGAAAGAAAGAAATTAAAGTTCAATAGCTTCCTACTTGCACCTCGGATGAGCCTTAGGAAGTATTTTGTCATTCACTGTCAATTTTATGAATCTTCAGATTTTCAAGTTATTTCCCTTCAAATTTTAAGTTTCAATGATTTTAATTCCAAAGATTCCAGGGTGGAAAATTCCAGTAGTGTCAGCGGCTTGAAGGGGGCGATGAGCTCAAAAAAGTTTGGAAACACTGGACTATACTACACAGCAACGTTTCTTGACAACAATATCGTGGCGTCAGCGTGACGTTAACCTATGAAAAATGAGCTAGATAAAACGTCACAGCCTACTTGGAGAATTAGAGGAGATCGCTGACTGCTTGTGACCTCTTATTGGCTCCGCCCGTAGTGACGTTCAGTGTCAAGTTAAGTTGCAGTCTTCTATGGACTATAACTGAAGAGGATATATCGATTTTCACAAACTTTGGATTTATTCCTCATGAGGCCCTAAAGTAGCACTACTTATTTTATTAGCTACTTTTCATTTTAAAAAAAAGGGGAATTCTTCACTGGAATTGAGTTTTATGGGATGAATGGTTAGCAGTAGTAATTAGGTCATACAGAACACTCTTTTTGGTATTGAAACTAGGGAACTTAGGCATTTTGACATCCGCTTAGCCCGAAAAAAAAGGGATAAATGGTCTGAAATAGGAAGAGGTTATAAAATTAAAGTGTTAGAAATAGCTTTTGTAAATTAATAGGCTCAATTGGGCTAAAGGGACACAGAATTTTAAGATTTCAACTTTTGATCCTTTTCTTTCTTTTGTATGAATTGAGACCTAAAATTGTGTGCCCCGGACTCAAGACAATTTTCTCTGAAAAATAATTGGGTATGAAAAATGTGTGTGCTTTTATTTGCATTTCTTTTCTTTTCTTTCTTTCTTTTTTTTTAAGTACGCAATAAAATAAAGGACAAAATTTAGTAGCGTTACGGATTGACATGAGAAATAAATCCATAATTTTTGAAAATAGATTATAGCTCCACGTCTAACAGGTGTGTAATAGTTAGAAAGCCCGCTCACATGTATTTGAATACATATGCCGTGGTGCCATATTTCGGATGGGTTTCTCTAACCTCCTTCTAATCTAAGGATTGCCCAATAAGCACAGGGTATCCGACTCCCCACAGAAAGATCTTTCCAAAAAAAAGAACAAATGATTGCTTGACCAGGAACATGCACAGAATTGGTCAACTTCAAGGAATGTCGGTAGTCAAAAACGGATCAGAATTGCGAGTGGAGTTTGACTTATAGGGTTTCTTGTAAAAGTGTGTCTAGTTAAAGAGGTTTTAGCCTACTAAAATTAGCCACATACTATTGGGAAAATAAATGTTAACTTAAGGTAGCCGAGTTACTGGAGTTTCACTACATTTTTTTCATTTAATTCTTCGTCAACTCATGTTTGCGAAAATAATTTTTTAATTTTTATCCAAAGCATATCTTTTAGTATTTTGTGAATAGCAATGAAAACGGAACAATATTTCTGAAAAGTTCTAAAAACTCGTTCAAAATCCTACGTCAAAATTTCTAAGTTCATTAAAAAAAAACAGAAGTCTTTTTGTCATTTATTTGGTGAACGAAATATTTTCCACTACTCTACTTGTTTGAACAACTGCTCACTGAACGGTCCTTTTTCCTATAATACTATTTCATGTACTGTATTTTGAGCAGAAGATGATTTGATGTATTTTTTCAGCTGTATTGTATGGGTCATTTTCAAAATTTGCTTACATTTGCTGTCCGGAGGTTAAAAAGACGATTTTGAAGCATAACTTATATTTTAAATTCAATGCGAATAATTTTTTTCTGCAAGAAATACCCCCAAAAAAATTCTATCACTCAACAAATTATTGAAATTTATTTATTTATTTTTGTATAAGTCTTTAAAAATGAGAATCAAGGCAAAAACGCTTGTCCATTTCCAATTTTCGCAAGTTCAACTATTTTTTTTCTATACTTAATGGTCAAAAAAAGTAAATGCGACATATTATTTTTATATATTGACTATTAGTATATGGTATTCATGATAAATATTGACAATAGTAATTTTATTTCAATAAGAAATGTATGAATATATTTTGTCCGGAAGTTCTTGTCAAGTCCGTTACCCTAAGATTATTTTATCTAAAACAGGTATTTATTGAAGTCAAAAGATGGTAACACGTATTCAGTTAACTTAACAAATTAGTGACGTAACTATTTTGTACCATTTTGTTTCCCTGAGTCGAGAAGTATTGCTGTGGCGTTTCGCACAAAAATTTTTCCAGGTGCGTATTTTTATTCTTTGTCAAGTTCGTTACCAAAGATTTTAGTATTAATTTTTACTTTTTCTAAACTTTTACCCCTAAATATTGTTCATTATACAACTCTAAGAAAATGCATATTGTAGTTCAATTTTTAAATTCGACAACCTAGCCATAATTTGACATTTTGGTTAAAATGTCAAGTCCGTTACTGGTCAAATCCGTTACCAAATGTCAAATTCGTTACCATAGAGTTTTTGATCAATATTTCAATCATCACAAACATCGTTTTAAGCTTCAGGGCGCAAATAATTTCAAATGAGGTTGGTTCTAGGCTCTATGATATAGTTTAAAAGTGAGATTTCATATTGCTTTTGTATGGTAATGGACGACAATTTTCCTTGCAACTTACAGTTTTACAACAGCATTTTAATACTTAATTATTCATCAAAGTGTACAACCAGTTAATTTTTTACACACCTACAATATATGACTAAACATCTGTTAGTATTTCTAAAAGAAAATAGCAAGTTAAAAAAATTACTTAAAAATTTTGAAATGTAAGCATATGGTGAAAATGACCCGTATCTCGTTTTCAAAGTAGCGATGAAAAAATAATGCGCTGATACTGTGTGTGTGTTTTTTTTTTTTTTTTTTTTTTTTTTTTTTTTTTTTTTTTTTTTTTCCGGACTGATCTCAAAGAAAGTAGGTGTAGGGGGTGACAGATAGGACTGACACAGATTCATATTTTCCCCATTTCAAAACCAGGGCTCCGGAATCGAAGAGAAAATGATAGAACTTTAGAGCTTTTGTGACTCCGACTCTTTTTCCTCAGAACCAGACAGACTCCAACTTTGACTCTTAGAATTTTAAAGCTTTCAACCCCCCCCCTCCCTAACTAAGACTCTTTTACCCCCATTATTAGTTCGACTCCGATTCAGCACCATTGCTTAAAGCTATCATTTCCAACCTTTAATTTTCAAAAAATTATTTAATTTTTTCATTTACTTTTTATTGTATTCATTTATTTTTAAGTTATTTCATTTTGTTCTTATTTATTTATTTTCATTCACTACAAAAGAGCTACAAATTCCAGGCTGCAAAAGTTAGGCGATTTGTCAAATTATTTTATCAGAAATGTGTTTTTTAAAAACGAAATGGAATCTCTGATTCTTTGAGTGATTAATTTTCGAGTTTTGAGCCTCAAAGAAATACTAATGATCGAAACTTCGCAACTGCGGGGCAAACGACGATTTATATCTCTTTCATTACTTACTCCATTTTTCAAACAGAAAAATGCTAAAAATAGATATTATGTTTGCATTTGAAAATAGCGAAACTGATTGTTCTAAAACCACAAGAGTTGAAATGGCGCTCTATTTGAGATTTTAAAAGAGATATATTCTATCGTTCTTCCGGTCATAAAATAAAGAAAATGAATCTATTTATCGCTTGTTTTCAGCGCCTCATTTAAGCTGAACGCATTTATTCATGACGTTGTCTGAGATTTCGCTATTATGTTTGAAGTTCAAGGAGAAAAAAGCTTTGATACGTTTTTCATTTGTAAATCTTTTGTTTAGCAGCAAAAAATGACATTCTGTTCTGCAGATACATTTTTTTTTTCATTTGCTTTTGTTGGTGTACAGTTAATGGGCTCGATTATAAGATCTTCAAAAGCTTTATCCACCACACAAGCGGCAAATGTCCCATTTAAGTTTCAATTTGATTCTAGTTACAAACAGCAACCATGAGGTATACATACATACATATGCGAGTAAAAGCTTTACCGTAAAAATACAGTATACACATCTTAAAAAAATAGATAATCATTATATGCGTACATATTTATAAAAAAGATATTGTTCGTTGTGGAAAATTTGAACAAATAAAACTGTAAGCAAAACTAGTTGGGAAAAATTTTTCAAAACGCATGTGAGGGGTTTAAAACTATAGTTGAGTTGTCTTGATAGAATTTTCTGTGTCCGTTTGTTTATAAAACATGCCTTTATTTCATTTTTACAAATGGCAGCAATCAATTTCTTCCAAACCAAAACGGAGTTGCTCCGCTTTAAGGAGTACCAGTTAAAGCACCGGTAGGTACTTCAGGAAAAGGTACCGGTAAGTAACCAGGCTTTAAGTGAAGTCTTTTATTTAGTAAAATTTTTCTTTGTTCGTTTAAATGCTATTATTTTTGCATAGCTATTTATTTTCTGCAAAAAGAAAAGCTTGCGATGTAGCATTAATGTTATGTCTTATCGGAGTATTATTATAAGATGGGGCATACATAACTGATAGTAAATTTCTCTTCCGGGACATATTCTCATTACTGTTGAAGTACATAATAATTTTTCACTGTGTACATATGGGCACATTGACAATTTTCATTAATTTCATAATCTTTTTGCAGACTTATTTTTCGTTTTCGAAAACATCATGCATTTTTTGTACTCTTTACAAAACGAATTCGATGATTGGGAAATTAGTGGTCTTTATTCATTAGTGTCATTTTTTTTTTACTAATTCGTGCGCAAAAAATGTTTTTTTTTTTTACATATGAAAACAAAAAGTATGAAAATATTATTGGAACAGATCATTCACCCCAGAATGCATTCTGACTTCACGACAACGATGCTGATTCATCAATCCTATCAGAGTAATGGCCTCAGATAGAAAAAGATAGACTCCATCTCTTAGAATTTTGATACCATCAATTCCTGACTCCGAGTCCTTGACTCCAGCATCCGTCCGACTTCGACTCTGAAGCCCTGATTATTAGTACGTCATAACAAGAGATGAACTCGTTGAGCTCTGAAAAATGTTGCATAATTTTTTCTTTCAAATTATTTTCTCATTTATTCATTTTATTTATTCATTTATTAATTTCAATGCAATACGTATGAATAGTAAAATTGTTTAGAGAACAGGTTAGCAATATTCTTCCTTTTACCAAATCGGTCTCAAAGGAAAAACAGTGAACTCTCACTTATACACCGCCTCATTTATGCGCCCTTTTCACTTATACGACGATTTTAAATGGTCCCAGCATATTCCATAGCAAAATAATAATAGTATCATTCGTTTATGCGTCGCTCTAAAGATACATATTTCACTGCGTCATACTAAGATACATATTTCATTTTGCGTCGAATTTTCCGTAAAATGTAAAAAAATAACTCATTTTCTTGAAAAAAATAAGCATTTTTTTCACTTTCCTCTTTAATCTTTCGCTTATATTGCTCACGGAGGGGTCAATCCATGTCAAATCACCCAGGAAAACGGGATTTTGTAACCCATGTCCTCGGATTTCGATAAAATTTGGTGTATGTAATATTTTTATGGTGGTAAGTAACCATGTGAATTCTTTTGCCCATATGTGATCTGGTTTTTGTTTTACAGGTCGTCAAACTTTTCAAAAAATTGCATTTTCTGTCAACCGCTAAGCCTAATCTGCATGTATACGTATCTCTTCAGTAAATTGTGACGGGTGCAGAAATCTTTCAATAATTCTAAAAATTCTCAGATATGTTGCTGAAAGTATGAGGATTTAATAAAAAGAATACTTGAAATTTATATAATATAATTTTGTTTGAATAAAATTTGAATAAACTACGACAAGCTTTTTTTTTTCTTGTGCAAAACATTAGTTTACTTAAGTGGCATTTCACGAAAAGGCGGAGGTCCTATTCAATAATTGAAACATTCGAAATGAGCCTGAAGGTGTGTTCTATCATTGCAAAGAATAAAATTAGTGGGTTTTTTTTCGTTTTCTCGTTGCTATTGCACAATATACACATTTCAGTACCAAAATTTTTGAAAAAAAGTTCTAGTCCTTTTCTTAACCTAAATTTCACTGAAAAGCAAACATACCTTTATTTTTAAGTACATTTACAGTCTTATTATGCTACTTAAAAATCATCTTAATCCCTTATTAAGCAGAAAGAAAAGTGAGAAATAATTTATGACTCCCAAATTCAGTTGTTAAGTTCAGCAAAATATCATACGCAATGCAAGGAAGGTCGAGCGTTAAAATATCAAACAGTATATTCCTTAAATTTGCTGAAAACAGGATCACACAAACACTTCAAAGACAAACAATCCGATAATATTCAGAAACTCATATTTTTCATTGTTATTTTTTCTTCGAAGATTGTGCTATCCTATCTCTTCTTCGCACATTCAATACTATTTTAAATCATTAAAACTAAATATAATACGTTTTTATGCTACAAAAGCATGAACAATGCTTACTTTACACATAAAATATTGAAAATTAAGTTAGGGAAATGACTAGAACTTTTTTCAAAAATGTTGGTACTAATACACTAGGTGGCCAAAAGTATCCGGACACTTTCAAAAATTCACATTTTTACATATAGCTCGAAAAACAAGTGATCAATTGTTCTTTAATTTTAGTCATACAAAATATAGACTTCACCGAACATTTCCAAGTTGAAATTAAATTACCCTTGCATTTGGGGGACGACAAGAAGGGGGTTGAAAGAAAAACCGCTTTTTGACCATAACTCTTCGAAAATAGCTCGGAATAAGCTATCAATTTCAGTAATTAATTAGCATACTATGTATAATTACTGTACAAATTTTTATGAACGTACCACTCTTACTTCTGAAGATATGAAACACTTTTGAAAAAACGGCAATTTTATTTGAAGGGTTTTTGCTCATAACACGCAGAGTTTTTGATCAAACCTTATCACAACTTCAGGAAAGATGACAAAATACAAGAGAAAGAACATACTAAAACGGTAAATAAAAATATTAAAAATTCGATGAGATATGAACGTTAAAAGGAAATAATTTTTCACGGCGCATGCGCGAACGACAGAAATTTATAACTACAAAAATATTGTAGCCTGATTTATACTGCATCTTATAAAAAAAGTTTCAGTTGAATATCATGAAAAATGAAAAAGATATCAGCGATCTAGTGAGCTGTATTTCATTCATTCGCAGACAATACATAAATAGTGAGGGGTTGTCCACAAATAGTGTGGTGACAATCGATCATTTTTTTTCAATGTTAAATTGTATACAGTTTGAAAATTTATATTCGGCATTGTCGTCACATTTCGTCTGTTCGGCCAAAAAGACCTTATACGTAGGTTTCCAAAAGTATCCGGACACCCTCTGAAACGTTGGTTTTGAACGACGACGCAATAACCTTTAATTTAAAAATAGCTCTTTGTGGACAGACCCTCACTATTTATGTATTGTCTGCGAATGAATGAAATACAGCTCACTAGATCGCTGATATCTTTTTCATTTTTCATGATATTCAACTGGAACTTTTTTTATAAGATGCAGTATAAATCAGGCTACAATATTTTTGTAGTTATAAATTTCTGTCGTTCGCGCATGCGCCGTGAAAAATTATTTCCTTTTAACGTTCATATCTCATCGAATTTTTAATATTTTTATTTACCGTTTTAGTATGTTCTTTCTCTTGTATTTTGTCATCTTTCCTGAAGTTGTGATAAGGTTTGATCAAAAACTCTGCGTGTTATGAGCAAAAACCCTTCAAATAAAATTGCCGTTTTTTCAAAAATGTTTCATATCTTCAGAAATAAGAGTGGTACGTTCATAAAAATTTGTACAGTAATTATACATAGTATGCTAATTAATTACTGAAATTGATAGCTTATTCCGAGCTATTTTCGAAGAGTTATGGTCAAAAAGCGGTTTTTCTTTCAACCCCCTTCTTGTCGTCCCCCAAATGCAAGGGTAATTTAATTTCAACTTGGAAATGTTCGGTGAAGCCTATATTTTGTATGACTAAAGTTAAAGAACAATTGATCACTTATTTCTCGAGATATATGTAAAAATTTGAATTTTTGAAAGTGTCCGGATACTTTTGGCCACCTAGTGTATCTGTGTATTGTGCAATAGCAACAATAAAACGAAAAAAAAGTCACTAATTTTATTCTTTGCAATGATAGAACACACCTTTAGGTTTATTTCGAATGCTTCTATTATTGAATCTGCCTCCGCCTCTTCATAAAAAGCAACTAAAGTGAATTTCATGATTTGCACATCTTTATTCTACAACTGATATTTTTCTGAACTTAACAACTGAATTTGGGAGTCATAAATTATTTCTCACTTTTCTTTCTGCTTAGTAAGGGATTAAGATGATTTTTAAATAGCATAATAGGGCTGTAAATATACTTAAAAGTAAAGGTATGTTTGCTTTTCAGTGAAATTTAGGTTAGGAAAATGACTAGAACTTTTTTTTCAAAAATTTTGGTACTGAAATGTGTATATTGTGTAATAGCAACGAGAAAACGAATAAAAAAAAAACACTAATTTTATTCTTTGCAATGATAGAACACACCTTCAGGCTCATTTCGAATGCTTCCATTATTGAATAGGACCGCTTTTTCGTGAAATGCCACTTAAGTAAACTCATGTTTTGCAAAAGAAAAAAAAATGCTTGTCGTAGTTTATTCAAATTTTATTTAAACAAAATTATATTATATAAACTTCAAGTATTTTTTTTATTAAATCCTCATACTTTCAGCAACATATCTGAGAATTTTTAGAAATACTGAAAGATTTCTGCACCCGTCACAATTTACTGAAGAGATACGTATGCATGCAGATTAGGCTTAGCGGTTTGACAGAAAATGCAATTTTTTGAAAAGTTTGACGGCCTGTAAAACAAAAACCAGATCACATAGGGGCAAAAGAATTCGTATGGTTGCTCACCACCATAAAAATATTAAATACACCAAATTTTATCAAAATCTGACATGGGTTACATGACCGGGTGAACTGACGTGGAATGACCCGGAAGGCATTTTTTAGCATGAGCTAGATTTCGGAGAGGGACAATCATCTACTATGGATAGTTTTAAAGTGAACAGTTTGTAATTAGATATGCTACAATGTTTGTTTTCTCATTATCATTGCAGTTATGTTACACAAATTGCCAAAACCGTAGTAATAGGTCCCTTTTCTATAGAAACATTCTTATTCATTTTCTCATTAGAACCTATGCTGCGTTTTAGTCCTTTAAATAGGGCTGTTCACTTATACGTCTCTTTCACTTATGCACCTTTTTTTTTGCTGGTCCCTTAGGCCGGCGCATAAGTGGGAGTTCACTGTAATAACCATCGAAGCCGATAACAAAATACAAATCCAAAAATAAGCAAGCTTGAAATTTATGCTCTTGGAACTTTCTCAAATGTTTTAAAATCAAACAATAAAGAACAAACAATATCCTTTATCAAAAATTTTTGCGTAAGTACGAAACCATTTCGCTTTCAGCCTTTCCATATTTAAGTCACTTCAGGTTGACTAAGTGGCATGTTCGCAACAAAATAAATCTTTGCAATTGCAAATCTTATTCAATTACTAACAAAAGCATTTTTCCAAAAAGATGATTTATGCTCTATGTTCTAATTATTTCAAGGGAAAACTATTTCGAAGGTAATATTGAGTGCTCAAGTTGCCTAATTAATTATTCTACTTCTGTAAGGGGAATGACAAGCGGGTGACAGGTATTTCTTTGAGAATAAATGCCGTTTGTTTTTGAGAAATTAATTATTCATATTTGGGCTAGTCGCATTAAGTATTTAACTTTTGCTAAAATACATGCTTTTGTAAAGATAAATTCTCAAGCACATATCAGAAATGATTCATAAATATTTTCCTTGCTTGCACATTTATAGAAGAGAGCATATAAAGCTATCTTTTGAACTCATCTCAAAATTGTCATTTAACGTATGAAAAAAAGAAGAAAAATTTATAATGCACAGAATAGTGTATGCAGATAGGTAAAAATTGACACATGCTTGAACATGTGGTTTTATTGTAACTCCGGAAAAAACATGTACTGGTGTAAATGAAATTCAGAATTCCTCGATATGCCCGAAAACTAATAACTTAGAAGCAGATTTGTTCCTAGCCTCCTTATAAATCTATCACCACTATAAAAAATAAAAAACACATTTATTTCGCCACGTCTTGGTCTATTTTTAACCTCTGACGCAACAAGGAAGGGAGTTATAAGTTTGACGTGTCTGTGTATCTGTCTGTAGCACTCTAGCGGATAAACGGATGGGCTGATTTTTATTTTTATTTTATTTATTTATTTTTTTTTTCATTTTAAAGGTGAAGTGAGTGTACGTAGGTAAGTCGCGTCTTCGAATGGCATTGATTAACTAAGATATTAATTAAAAACCTTTAAAACGTCTTTCGCGATTTTTGAAGTGTTAACATACTTGAAAATTTAAAACAACTGTACTAAAAGCAAGAAAAAAAATCTGCTTCTGATAAGATGTGTTTGGAACTTTCATGTAAAATAGAAATCAAACTATAACGTTTTTCAGCAAATGCAGCTAAGGCTTAAATTTACCCGATTGGAAACCGATGTCATTCTTGGCCGACAAGAAAAGAAACTCAATGGTTTAAAATATTTATCTGTTGCCAGTTTCTATTTGTTAACAATTAAAATGCTTGCGATTGATTTTAATATAAGAATTTTCAAGTTTATCTCTTTGTTCTGCTTTTGCGATGAGCAAATTTTACTAGTAAGGATTATCTTTTCTTTTTTCGTATTTACCCCATCTGGAAAACAATTATATATATATTTAAATTTAAAATGCTTTTTATGATCAGAGAAGTTCGTTTTAATATGATACCGGCAATCAGGGTCAGGGGCTGTTTAAATTTTTTTATTCCTAGTACTTGTTAGTACAGAGTCAATATTTCTACTATTAACACGATGAACGTTTTGTACTGGCATTTTATAAACACCTACAATTTGCGAAATTGTATAAGAAGGTATTATGAACTACACATTTAAAGTTTATAGTATTGGATCAAAAGATTCAAAATTAAAGAAATGTATTTTATTGTTCTGTAACCTCATTTAAATTTGGTTTTTTTTTCTCCTTCTTTTAAGCGCACCAGATGTATTAGTCGTTAAATTCGATACATTCGCTGCAAAGGTGCATTATGTAGGAACAATAAAATACAAAAAAAAAAAATCAAGGAAAAATGCAAGAGAGAAACTGAGAGCTGTTTTAATTAAAGTTGGGAAAATAAAAGCAAGTCATAAACTTCTAATAACTCTATCAATGAGAACCCTCTTTTCAATTACTACGTTGGTTAAAATTGCATTTAAGACAAAATCAATAATACTTCGAAACAACTCATATTACAAAAAGTTTTGTTTTTTCCCCATTCATTTCCCATCTTAAAACGCATAATATAGAAGAGGATCTAAATGGGAAAAGTTCATTAAGTTAACAAATTCTTCATTAGAAAGTTATGTGGTTTTAATGTAAAAAGGCCCGGTTTTACGAAATTTAATGTAGCTAAAATTTAAAGAATGAAAATTTTTCCCTACGTGATTTTTAAATATGAACAGATAAATTACTTTTACTTTAAAGTTTAATAGCTGACCCATGCAACGCATTTGCGTTCAACAATGGGAATTCAAAAATACGATATTTCAAAATGTAATTTTTCAAATAGCAGCCAAAATAGAACTTATTCAATGTTTATTTATTTTTTGCAGATAAAATCTTACTGTAGTTATGAAGTTTGATGAAGTTTTAAGAAAATTATGTCGTTCCAGCAAAAAACACCTTTGACGAATAAAATATATGGTACTTAACAAAGTTAAGAGAAAATTTTTATATTTCTGATTTTAATGCAACAACACAACAGTGGTTCAGAATCTTCCATTAAGTTAAGATTATATTTACATAGAAATGGGAGTCAGAATTCTGCTGGGAAAAATTAGTATTTCAAAAATGACTTTTTTAGGGGACACAAGGTTAATATACACAAATAAAAAAACATATAGTTATTTACCACGCTAAAAAAAGAAAAATATATATTTTCTGATTTTTACAGCAACAACACAAATGTTGATTTCAATAATGCAATAAATTATAATTATATTCATGGAAAAAATTTTTAGATGTCAGAAAAAAAAGCTATTTAAATGACATTTTTGGCTCTTGAGAATTCAAACTCAAGTCTTCGCATTGTCAGCACGACGCGCGAACCATCGGAAATAATAGATCTCAATACCGGGATGCTATACATTAAAGTATGCGTAATAAAAAACGTAAAAGATTTTTTTCGAACAGAATAAGCACGATATTTGTATGATTTCCGACGAAAGTGGGGGAACAACATTTTAAAAATAACACTTTTGAAGTTTGAAGATACATTACACAAATTATGGCATTCCTACAAAAAAAAAAAAAAAAGCCTTGAGAAATATATATATATATATATGACTAGCTGACCTGGCGAACTATGTTCCGCCTTAAAGGCAATAAATAAGCAAATTTTTGCATTTATTAAGTTTTTTTTATTAGAAAATACAAAAAAAAAATTAAGTACCTACATTAATCATCCATTATTGTTTCTGTATTTACAACCTATTTTACAGCGCTCCAGAAGCTGTCAGAACATGTGCTTTATGTCGCCCGGCGACAGAGGCTCAAAAAAGGCTTAGTTAAAAAGATATTTTTTTCGGACTGCTTATCAACTGACTGCTCCATCCATAAATCCATCCAAACAAACTTTTGTATATATAACAGTAGTAAGAAGAACAGTCACTTAAATGCAGTCCAGGAGCTATCCCACCAAGCGCTTTCCACCTCTCAGCCTCAGAGGCATAAAAACTCTTAAGTGACAATCGTTTCTGACAGCTTATCACATATAAATTTCAAGGGAAGTAACGCGTTTGTTTATAATTTACTTCACAAAAAAGTCAAATAACACTCAACGCACCGCTAACTTACAGCCTGTTTACTGCGCTCCGGAAGCTGCCAGAACGTGTGCTTTATGTCGCTCAGCCATGGAGGTGTCAAAAAAGGCTTTAGTAAAAAGGCTTAGCCAAGAATACAGAAAAGCTGGTAGCTAAATAGATAGTTTGCAATAAAAAATATATTGCGGTCCTAAATTGAGATAAAAACTATCCTATCATTTAAGTTGGACCAAACTGAAACTGCGTGCAAAATTTGGTTAAAATCGGTTCAGTAGCTGAGGAGTTCATTGGCCACAAACACAAGGATACGTAATTTTTATATATTAAGATGTACATTTCGGGATTTTTTATTCATTAATTTTAATTCATTGATTTATTTAATTAATCCTTCCTACTTCCTCATAACGAATACTTCAATTCAGTGAACTTTCCCTTAGTTAGCGGGGAAACTTGTAACAATAAAATTTCATGGTACAGCAATTCAAACATTAGGCATAAACCTAAACTTATTAAAACCTTGCAGCTTCTAACTCGTCAAGTGTTCTCAACCCGCCCATTCACGCATATGCTATTTGGCATAGAGATGAATATTCGACTCAATTGTCTTCAGTTGTTCAAGCTCATATGATCTGAAATTAAATTCTTGATGAGTCACGTGACCATCTTCTGTTGAATTAGGGAGATAATAGGAGTATTTACGACCGCGTCGTTTATCAAACTCGAGCATTTTCCACTCTTGTTTTCAACTAATGGGATATGAGATCTTATGACATCCCATCAATAATTGTTATGTTATTTTAATGAAAAACTGCCATAACAGGCACTGAAACCATAGTTATTTGGATAATATGGAGTACTTATATCGGATAGTACAGACAATTGAAGGGCTTGGGAGATGAAAGGGTTATGTGACAAAACAGAAATTGCGAGTAATTCAAGTTCAAAGTTTTATTGTTGTAGTTGTGGCAGCTTTTTTGCTTTCTGGTTTTGTCATTAGTGTGTGTATGAAATTGATCTATTGAATCTACTGTTTGATGTACCAAATTGTATTTGCTTACCTGTATCCATTGCTTACCATTGTAGAGAGTGTTCATTTTTTTAAATGTAACTTAGCCCCTTCATCCTCCAAGCCCTTCAATTGTGAATTTATTGCGTATGCTTAGCTGATATTCGTGTCAGTGTTTAAAACCATTTTTGTGCCATAGAGGCTAAAAGAAAGGATAAGACGTTCTTCATGGAAAAAAACGTATGCTATTTTTACACACACAAAAGAAGCTTTCTAAAAGAAGGGGAAATGAATACTAAGTAATAGTGAAACAAGAAATTCCGGCAGAACTAAACAAACTAGTTTTCCATTTTCAACTTACTGTTACTTGGTTTTCAATAACATACCATACAGATGGTCGCTATCACGATCAGCGCTTTTCGACATGCGTTGAAAGAAAGCATTTACCACCCGATCCAGCACGCTCAAGGGATCTCCTCCACAGCTGTACGTATCCTTTCCTCTAGTTCAGCCACGGAGCGATAACTTCTAGCGTACTGTCCGGTCGTGAAAGCCGCGCCTAGCTCTTGCGAGCAGTTCCACTTAAAAAAGGGTGGATGGGTTGTGGGTGATAACTTTCCGAAGTTTTCAATTCAAAACTTGCATTTACTATCCTTTTGACATATTCGACTAAACTATGAATTTGAAATTAGCATCGTTTACGTTGTTTGATACGGCTCAAAATGCTTTGTATTATTCTTCCCCTTATTGTTATCTTATCTATCACCCCTATTTTGGCAAGATCAAAGAAGACCTGACGCATGCGTAAATACGCGGAAGATTTTACCTAAGAAAATCAGACAGTACACTTTACTTTTAAAGTATCCTCACAAGAACAGACCTGCCAAATGGTGAAAACTTTCATTCGACGCCTGGAGAAAAGCGCTGATCGTGATGACGACCATCTGTATAGTGTCATATTCAAAACCAAGTAATATCATGAGTGGTATGGTAAATAGCACACATTTGTCTTTGTTTTAAATGTTTGTTTCGCTGAAATTTTCAATTTGTTTCGAAGATCTGTCCCTTTCATTAGGTCGGATCCTACGCAACTCCTTCTAAGCACATAGCCTCATGCTACGTGATCACACACACGGCAACATACTCACACGTCAACACACACACACGCGGATGCATATCCCAACACACACACGCCTATTGCAATTTGTGAGTGAACAATTTGAATTCAAGCTGTCAAATTCATTTTTTTAATACGCTTTTATTAGTTTCATATGTAGGTTTGTTTGTATGTATGTAACTCTGAATAAAAGATAAAATTCACGTTCTTTGCTAACATAAAAGTAATATATTCAATACTATTAATACTAAAGACTGAATTACATTACATGTTGATGTATTATAAGTGCATGTAAACTTAGCGGTTGATTAACTCCAAAAGCGTATTTTTTAGTTTTATAAAAAATTTACAATGTAGTTAGTGGAAATCCGTATCCATGGATATTTGCAGGAAAAAAAAGATCTGTATCTGCATCTTTATTCGTTACTTTTTGGCGGATCTTAAACGGATCTTTTGCATCATGAATTTTATTGCATATTTGATAATCTTAGTACAGATAACAATGAAATACTATTTATTTCCAAAAAAAAAAAACTTTTTACACTGAAAAGGTATTAGTTAAGTAATAATATAAGGTATATTAAGTAAAACTGTTTGGTATTAATTAAATTATCTATTATTATGAGATTAAAACTTAAATCTTTATCATATTTTGATTTAAATAATTATTCTAATTACATGACAATACATTTAATATTAGATGAAGCAATCACATTTTCAGGACAAAAAAACAGTAAAGTCATAAACAAATTAAGTAGTTGTAAATTCTAAATTCTACTTCAGAAAGTGTAACTTCTCAGCTTTGTCACCCAAAAGTCTATTCCGATGAGAATCAAAAACAATTCCTGCTACACTGAAAAACTGCTCACTTAGAACGCTTGTTGCAGGAGACTACAAATATGTGTGAGCAATGTGATCACCAAATGTTTTAATCTCCCAATACTTTTAAGGGTCTTGGTTTCTTGATAATTCTTTCTCTGATATACGTTGTAATCATATTACTTTTGTGCTGATATTTGATTGTCAAATTCTTCATCATTATCACTTTCAAACACATTAGCCATAGACTCTTCTGACCTATTGCAATGTTCTTTTTTTGCAGTATTATTATTATTTTTTTTTTTCCACTAGCTGCAACTGCTGTGCGAACGACTGTGAGAAACGTGTGAGAAAGACTTACTTCAGTTTCGAAATCTATAAGTAAATAAGAAAATTAAAAATGAAATAGTAATAATAGTAAATAGTAATAATAGTAAATAGTATTTTTCAGGAAAAAAGGCATTAAAAAGCATTTTTTGGAATAGATTTGAAAATTTTCGGAGGAGGGTTGAACCCTAAAAACCCTCCCTTTAAATACGGCCTTGCTACAATTGGCAAAATCGTTTAAGAATGTATTATTAACTACACATTTAAAGTTTAAAATATTGTATCAAAAGTCTCAAAATTGAGGAAATGTATTTTATTGTTCTATAACCTCATTTAAATTTAGCTCGTTGTTTTCTTTTTGAGCTACCAGATGTATTAGTCGTTAAACTCGATACACTCGCAGCAAAGGTGCATTATGTAAGAACAATAAAATACAAAAAAGTATATCTTTAATTCCATTTTATATCTTTATTATCCATTTTATATCTTTAATGAGAGATTCACTCAAGAATGTAGTTTCGGATAAGAACATAAACGATCAAATATCGGAAAAAAAATAACAGAAACAGTGTCCCAGTCTGACTCTTTTTTTTTTTTTTTGCTGGTAACACCGCAGGCAAAACGAGATCACGATTTGGATTAAGGTGGAGAAGGGGGGCATCTATGGACCTCGAAACTAAATAGGAAAAAAAAGTTAAGATCCGTATCCGCGGATCTAGACACTACTGATCCTCATTCGGATCCGCGATCTACATATTTAACGATCTGAGAAAATTGTGTGATTCTGTGTACAAAGTCAAAATACCAACTCAGTACCCACACAACAGAAGTGTTTGTCTTCACACACACAATAATTATATTGTATTATTAATGAAAATATTGAACATGATGTTATGAAATGAAAGTCATGGTCCGAATTTCAAACAAAGCCTCAAATTTTCCCCGCATTATGATACCTAGTTCGTTGAAAGTTAGCCATCGCTGTATTAATCTACCTCTTAAAACTTCACCTGGCTTAAAATTAATTTCTCTCTGCAATAAATCATGATATTCTCTGGCGAGACAGGGATAAGTGGGATGGCAAATTCCCCCAGTCTGTTGACTGTTGTCAAACATAAGTTGCTTTGGGCTTATTTTCAAATACCCGGATGTTATTAACGCGAATAAATAATAGAACCATATTAATGTCGCCTACTCCTGACATTCGGCTCTGAGGCATCAATTGCCGAGAAGATCAAAGTAGTTTACATTATGACATTCCGGTACTCAATCGAATTTTAACGCTAATTTCAGCAATATTTCCAATAAAAATGGTTTCGGAGCTACACTTTTGTATGTTTCGTATAACTTAGTCTGGAAAATTTTAATATATTCTAGAAATTTTACTGATTTTCACTTGAAAATTTTCTCATTTGTCTAAAACGTAAAGGTATGCTTTGCTTATATTAAGTTTGGAATAGACATTCATTATTACATAAATGGAATACTTACAAACTTGAAGGTGTAGGTGTTAGATATATTGTTCATTGTACAGTGGCAGCAGCTAATATCAATCATGCTCTAACCAGTTTTGATTTAACTCCAATTGAAGTAACTTCTTTCACTTTTTTTTCATAAAAAAATTATGAATAGGTTGTTCACATCCCAACCATGATAATTTGAAAATTTTTAATCAAATGGGGACACGACAGGTGTTAGAGTTCGTAACTATTGGCTAGAAGTAATATATGGGTCATTATCAAAATTTGCTTACATTTGCTGTCCGGAGGTTAAAAAGACGATTTTGAAGCATAACTTACATTTTAAATTCAATGCAAACAATTATTTTCTGCAAAAAATACCCCCAAAAAATTCTATCACTCAAAAAATTATTGAAATTTAATTATTTATTTTTATATAAGTCTTTAAAAATGAGAATCAAGGCAAAAACGCTTGTCCATTTCCAATTTTTGCAAGTTCAACTATTTTTTTTATATACTTAATTGTCTATAAAAGTATGTACAACAAATTATTTTTATATAGGTATTGACTATTAGTGTATGATATTCAAGCAAAATTTTGACAATAGTAATTTTTTTTCATTAAGAAATGTATGAATATATTTTGTCCGGCAGTTCTTGTCAAGTCCATTACCCTAAGATTATTTTAGTTACAAAAGTTATTTATTGCAGTCAAAAGATGGTAACACATATTCAGTTAACTTAACAAACTAGTGACGTAACTATTTCGTACCAGTTTGTTTTTCTGAGTCGAGAAGTATTGCTGTGGGGTTCGCACAAAATTTCTTCCAGGTGCGTATTTTTATTCTTTGTCGAGTCTGTTACCAAAGATTTTAGTATTCATTTTTACTTTTTCTCAACTTTTACCCCGAAATATTGTTTATTATACAACTCTAAGAAAATGCATATTGTTGTTCAATTTTTTATTTCGATAACCTAGCCATAATTTGACATTTTGGTTGAAATGTCAAGTCCGTTACTGGTCAAATCCGTTACCAAATGTGAAGTCCGTTACCATACAGTTTTTGATCAATATTTCAATGATCAAAAACATCGTTTTAAGCTTCAGGGGCGCAAATAATTTCAAATGAAGTTGGTTCTAGGCGCTATGATATAGTATAAAAGTGAGATTTCGTATTGATTTTGCATGGTAATGGACGACAATTTTCCTTGCAACTTAAAGTTTTACAACAGAATTTGAATACTTAATTATTCATCAAAGTATACAACCAATTACTTTTTCACTCACATAAAATATGTGACAAAACATCTGTTAGTGATTCTAAAAAAAATAGCAGGTTAAAAAAATTACTTAAAAATTCTGAAATGTAAGCATATGGTGAAAATGACCCATATTCATTCAGAGTAGTTTTTTGTTCTAAGCAAAATTGATTTCAATAAAGATTTTAAAAAAATAAATCGATTAATTAGCTAAAATTTATTTAGTGCAATAGATTGCCCTAATTAAAATAATTTTAATATAAAAATAATGTGTTAGTCGATTAAACGGCTAAAATTGGCTGATAGATTAATCGGTAAAGAGGTCGATTAATTAGTGTATTACTAATTCTAACCTTTTAACGTTAAGATTTTCGGTCCCTGGAGACAAACTGAAAATCTTTTGAGTCCTCAAATTGATTTTTTCAAAAATTAGATCTTTCAGGTCAAAAACCTAAACGTCATAAAAAATATATGTTTTATCAGGAAAGTCAGAAATATCAGAACAACTACGAAGTCTGACATTTAAAAGTAAAGCAGTGGATAAAAAACTATCCTTGAAAGAAAAAAGCTCCCAATTGATGTTTTAAGATGCCAGACATGCATTCAATTTCATGAAAAAGAAACACGGTATTATATTATAAAAAAGAAACAGAATTCAAATTAACTGAGCTGGTTTATACAACGAAGTTCTATATCAAGTATTCAAATTCTCTAACATTTTTAATGTCTTATAAATATATTTTTCAATAAAGATAACTTTAAATTACTTATATTTTTTTTAATCAAGCTTTGAAACAAAATTTCGAAAATTTGCACTACGTTGTCTAGTTTCAGTCTGCTTCAGACATCTAGTTCTTTAAGTACGTTTCTGGGGAGTGAAATACACTTAGTTAATTAAATGTCAGTGAAAAACATTCATTTCATTGAAGTCAGTGTAATGCTAATCTTTTGGAAGTACAGGATTTAGGTTTTCTCCTTGATGTTTTATTTAAGATTTTCTTTTACGGAGATCAACAAAAAGTCACTTTTTATATTTCGTGGAAGAAAAGAGCTCTGTTACTATTAAAAATAATTTAACATTTTCATGCTTTAGTTCAACTTCATTTCAAGTATTCAACTTTATCCCTACGAACTACATTTGCTTGAGCAATTGCTTTGCTGAAAAATGTATGAATTTATGGTGTTGCACAAAATGATTTTTTGTATTAAAAAACGAAAATGATTTTGATGAAAATTCAAATTTTTCTCTTGCAGATATTCAAAAAATCAATTTTGTGTAAAATAGAAAAAAATTGAATGAACAAGATTGATTTACTATTTATTCCATTTATTGTATTCTTTAAAATATAATGCAAATAATATTTTCACAAATCGTAAAGCTTATCAAATATTTGAATTTACTATAGAAAATGTTCAAAAATTCTTTTATTCATTTTCTTCCCTTATAAATCTTATAAAAATGCATGTTCTTCAAGGTAAATGTATTCACTGTGAATTCTTTTCTTTTCCATTTTCTAACATTTCCAAAAATTTAAGAGTACCTCATCATCTTGCTAGTTTTTAATGTAAAGTTTTCGTCGAAAAGATAACAAAAAACTTTCATTCTCTTTCTTCCGCCTGCAATCCGTCATTGGCAGGAGTCCTTTCTTCAAAAAGCTTCGTAAGTCGACGGCCATTAACATAGACGAGAAGATTCACATTAACATCTCTACTGTCACCTTCACCTGAAAGTAAAAATCGGCAATATTTTTCATTGCAAGTAAAACTAAAATATTACGAACAATTTTTGGTTTTGAATCAAGATGATGTCGTGCTTGAAAACAATTGTGGATAAAGGTGCTTTGTGACAATTTTTTTAGTTTCTAGAAAAAACTTTTTGTAAAAAAAGGACTTTTTTTTTAATGGATTTTTCCCAACGGGTAAAACGAGGTCATATTCTTAGTCACCAACCATTTCTAGGACTAAAGGGACATGATACTGATGGACTTATCACCTTCATCCATGGTAAAAAGTAAGTTTCAAAAATTGTCACATATCACCTTTATCTACTTGCCCCTTCAAATACTTTCGTTCTCTTTGCAGTTAGTATTTTTCTTCTACTTCGGGAATTAATATTCTCCAATGCACAAATTATAATAGTATATTATCAAGTTAATGCTCCGAAACTCCCGAGTGTTAGTAAACTTTAACCGCTTAGTCGTCGTGCCCGTTCCTCATACGGGCAGAATATTCGATCAAATTTTGTCGTGCCCGTGTCTCATACGGGCTGCGTTTCTGATATTTTTAAAGCTTCAAAACTTTTACTTTTTGTTGTGCCAGTATTAGCTTTTATTTCTACAACTACTACACCTACTAAAGAAGGTGGAAGAAAAACAAATTTGGAGTTTCGAAAGGATTTGGTCGATGAAATATTAGAGAAATATCAAGCTTCCGTTCCTGTTTCAAGAGGAGGTCGTCCATGGAATGAAGCGTCACAAAGTCGATTGATTGAACGCCATTTTCTGTAAATAATACCCCCTACAGACAAGAAAGCAAATCCTGCAATAGAATGTAAAGTGTGTTGCAGTAAGACGAATGCAAATGGGAAAAGAGTTCGAAATTAGACAAGATGCTTCTGCAAAGACTGCAATGTAGGACTATGCATACCATGTTTCAAGATTTACCACACAGAAATATTATTAACATTTCAACTAATATACCCCTATTATAGATCTCCAATTTTGAAATACTGTTTGTCACCAACGATACGCATTACTTGAAGAAAATAAAAAAATTCTCCGCTCAAAGTTAACTTTTTCTTTCTCAATGCCTGCATAGAAGCTTTTCAGCCTGTCTTGGATGCGCGAGGAAAGCCAACTTTAAGGTAAAATTGGGTAAGTTGATTAAAATTTTCCTACCTTTAAAAAACCACTAAATTCAAAGGAAAATGCAGTGTTTTTTATTTTAATATGTTTAAAATATTATGAACATAAAAAAACAACAACAAAAAAAAACTGAGGAATTTTGATCAGTTTTTGGAAAAAAAGTGCGACGAGTAAGCGGTTAATAAAGTTTAGATAAATGGGAAATTTAAAAGTTTTAAGTACTTTGATTCAGTGTACAGAAGAACGTAAGAAAGTAGAACAAGAAACTGGAAATGAAATTAATTAGGTCTCCTTAAAGCATATCCTCTGTAGTACATCCTTGTAGCACAAAAATAACTGTCCGACTAAAAAACTTAAAATAGGCTGAGATCTCTAGAGAAGATCTTCCAAACAAAAATATTTCGTTTTAACAGACAGAGACAGATATATATTATTCCTCTGTTAAGTTGACCTCCGATATTTACAATGTTTCCCTCTTTTTTGTGTAATAGGAAAGGGTAATTGTCGCTGATTTGAGAAAGAATTCGATAATACACTTAAAACACACAGAAACAGACATACATTTTTGGCTGTACATAAATAATGGCACCTTTTTTCCCCATATTTTTGACCCTCTCCTGCGCTTTTTTAAAAGTTTCACTTAACCTTACCCCTTCAAACCCCACATTGTCTCTCGTCAAGCTGTTTCGCTTAAATATATACTAAAAACAAAATGCTTGATGTCACACTTTTTTTTCCTGTTATACACTCTCTTCCTCTTGTTAAACTGTCAGAATTTCACCAACTCCCCTCCCCTCGCAGAGCATGATAGCATTTGCGGACGACAGCCCCTTTTAAAATTTCAACAAATGTATTTTCGATTTTTTTTTAAAATTTTTGGCAAATATTTAAAGTTTGTTGAATTTTTACTCTGTTTTCGTGTTTACACTGAAATTTTTGTAGAAAATATTAGGCTCATTTTTATGCTTCTATTTCATATTTTTCTAAGAGAAAGTAGAGTAAGGGGAACAACTGTAAACCTATTGAAATTGTAAACTTCAGCAGCATGTATGTTTTAATAATGGACAAACGTATCAGCAAGAAATTAATTTTACCTTTAATGAAAGAAAACAGTTTTTCTAATAATTTAAACGCAATAAAAAAACATCTAACTCTAATGTTAATTGCTATTAAAAAAGCTAACAGAAACAAGAGTTTCAAACATTCTTCCTAATCCATTTTCAAATTTATCAAGTATTTTTCAATATTTCACCAGAAACATTTCGCTTTCCGATGATAACCATTCGATTTAAACTGACGCATACTTACCTTAGCATACAAATTGCTTTTTGCATGAAAACAATTCATTTCATTTATTTCCTCAATATTCATGCCAGAAAAAAATGAAATAAAAATCGTACATTACTGAAAAACAATATCATCAATCTTGCAAGAAAGTAAACTAGTTCTTTTAACCTTTTCCAATTTTTTTATGAGCAATATTTATGACATCATCAGCATTTGTGGAAGAATTCCTGCTGAGCGATCTTCCAAAATTATTATTGTATTTCTTGCTAATGGAATTTTGATTGCATATCGTGCTCTGAATATTTAAACAAAAATGATAAATTGTAAATAGTCTTGCTATTTCACTTCGGTTTCTAAACATGAAAACTTTTTGACATTGCGCTGGTAAAACCACAGAAAAATATTCTTTCAGTTTTTTAACTGATTTATTATCAGATGAATTTGTATTTTTATGAACTTTCCAGTACATATCAAAAGCTATTGACATTTTTCTATAAACAGTAGTGTATTTAACAAGTTCAAATTTTGATTCACAAAAAATGAACATTCAAAACATGGTGATAGCAGAACTAAGTCTTCAAAAACTTATTAGCATTCCTTTAAAGTAAAGCAATTTGGTGAAATGCTTAGTTTCTTACAACGTAATTTTCATATACTGTCGTCCCTGCTTAATCGGGTAACGGATAAACGAATACCCCGCTTATACGAATAAAATATCTTGAAACCGATGCCGTAGACGTAATGTTAAAGCTCCCCGCTTAATCGAATAATATTTCTTGGAACCGACAGTATTAGTTAAAGCGGGGCCGACAGTACTTAGTTTTTTAATGTACAAATACTGTCATCACAGTGGCAAGATTTTTAAATATTGATCACATTTTCAAATAATTACAAAGAATAATCATCGCAAGGTCCTGATTAAAGAATCAAT
This sequence comes from Uloborus plumipes, assembly GCA_038373865.1. Classification (NCBI taxonomy): domain Eukaryota; kingdom Metazoa; phylum Arthropoda; class Arachnida; order Araneae; family Uloboridae; genus Uloborus; species Uloborus plumipes. The sequence goes on along the minus strand of JAXGGA010008630.1, from coordinate 26,821 downwards.
TCAAAGAGCTTTAAAAACATCTTAACAAATTGACAAAAAGACATTTAAAAAAATTGTTTTAAGAACTACCATTTCTTCATTTAGTCAACATTTGCTTTTGCGCTAAATTAAATTATATACTTTGCAGTACTCAAACATTAAAAAAAATCCCTCAAAAAATGTGTTGAAGTAAATTAAAATTTAATTTGTGAACTAAAAATAACTTTGAAAAGTTTTCTTCTCTTTGTGGTAAAGAAGGCTAACACGTGGAGTAGTCTTTCCTTTCCTTGTTAAAAAACATTAAACTATAGAGAGAAAAAAACATTTTCTGCTCTAATTTAATAATACTTTTGCCTCACAAAAAAAAAACTTAATTTGCTTTTAACGTAGTTTTTAGCAATATAGTTTTCAAATATCCCAAATACATTAATTTATTTTTGTAAGCGTCATACCAGTAACTAACAGCCAAAACGTGAAAATATGACAAGAGTAGATTATCCAAGCATTTGTTAAAGAGATGACTTTCTTTTTTTAATTGATTTTTAAATGCTACTATTGTTTTAGCATTAAAGCAAATGTTGCAATTTCGCAATGAATATTAAACTTTTCATCAAAAATTTTCACCGAACAAACCTGAATAATATTAATCTCATTACTAATACTACTCTAATAACAGTATTCATATCACATTAAATATAAATAGTAACAGCTCATCTGAAAAATTATTATTTAATATCATTACAACACATTTTAAACAACTTTCTGGGGCTTAACGTGAAAGCATGGTGTTAAGACACTCTTGGACCATCATAACCAAAACAATTAAAGATAAAGGACATGTCATTATGAAAATCGAGAATTTAACTGATACATAATTCAAGTTTCAACCATAATAACTCGCATACATGATTACCTCAATTACATTGCTATTTCTGAAACCCGGTGGCTTCGTGTCAGCGCGCTACCATGCCACGTACCCGGGTACCATTCCCAGGTCGAGCACGGTCGACTTAGCCTCTCATCTCTTTCTTTTTACGACGAAATGAGTACCAGACCTGCTTGGAACCGAAACCCTAGTGGTTCCGCGTTCGACTGACCACCTGACCGGAACATCTGCCTTGCACCCCAGAGCACTCAGTCAAAAAAACTAAGATGGACATAGTCCACGGGCTTTTGTGCCAATGAGTTCAGAGTTTTTAAAGCTTTACATGATTATCGGTTATTATCATCACAGTATTTAAAGTATACTTTTCCGTTGTTAGACTGGAAACATGGCATGACGACAAATTCTTGAGGCATCATAACAAAAAATATTTGATGATGAAGGAAGTGTCATTTCGAAACTCAAGAATCCAACTGATACGTAGTTCAAGCTTTGACAATATTTAACTTTATACGTGGTTATCCGTTATTATCCATAACAACAGATGTAGAAAATCTTTCCCATGCTTTTCCGCATCATAACTAATACCAATAAATGATAAGGTTAGTGAAACTGCGAACTTCTCAAATTCCACTAGTACGCAATCCAATCTTTAACAATAAAACTCACCTATACTATAAAAAATGAATGTTTTTTCAGCATAATACGTACATTATAGTGACAAACTGTAAAAATTTCAAAATTTACACTAATAAGCTGTAAAATTGCTAACTTAACAGTACTAAACGGCAAAATTGCTAATTTTACAGTAATAAACTATAGAATTGCTAATTTTACAATGATAAACCATAAAATGGATCATTTTACAGTTTATAACCGTGCATTTTACAGTTTTAAACTGGAACCTCTGCTGCCAGTATTATACTGTTATTTTTTAAATATACAGCTAAATTTTACGGCAATAAACTGCAAATTTCCAACTTGACAGTAAGAAACTAAAATTGCTAGCTTTATAGTGCATTACTGTGCGTTTTACAGTTTTAAGTTGGATCCTCGACTGCCAGTATTGTAAAAACAACAGCTCATTTTTTGCAGATTTTTCATCATTACCGCAATTTAAAATGCTTTCCGTGCTTGGCGTGGAAGGAAGCATAGCATTACAATATTTTTTTGGCTTCAAACCGAAAAAACAAAAATGTTAAAGAGTATCACTTTGAATCTCGAGAGTGTGATTGATTTGCTAGCTAAATTGAATAATTCAAAAGTCACTTAAAAAATATAAAAACTGGTTCAAGCGTTCGGAAAATAAAAATCGTAACTGAATTTTTCGATTGTTTTGAAAAAAATTTATTTTTTTTGCATTCTGTGTTGATTTTACATTCAAAAATGTAATATGACTCCTTTTATGTGATTAGCAAATAAAATTTGAGTTTTCCACTTGTAAAATGCATTATTTCAAAAAAAAAAGAAATTCTAAAAAAAATATATGAACGAAAAAAAATATATGGAAGAACAATTTTAAGAGAAAATGTATTTTGCCTTGATAAGAATGCGTTATCATAAAAGAAAATCTTTTTCGAATTAATTATTTTGGAATTAACTGCACATTTTGTTCTTTTCGCGTTTGCGTTCTTTTACATGCTTCTTTTTTCCCTATTAGTAATTAAATACTTCATTATAGAGGATATCCTTTCTCTGGCGAAAAATTTTATTTCAGAATTTTTCACTTCCCAAACCTTCATTAAAAGAAAAAAATAAATTATTAATATTGCCTTTTGAGTTTTTTGAAGTCCCACAGTAGTAGATATTAAAACATTCAGCGAAGTTAGTGACACGAAGATTTTTATAATTGTCTGAAAATTAAGGTTTTTACTCATGCTTTTCAGTGGTAATTTTTGCTTCAGTCTGTTATAGTATTTTTCAATGTTTTCTTGGAGGTTTTTGAATTTGTGCTCGAAAATTTTGCATTTTAATGAGTGATGGATTTCAGGAAGAAATTCTTGAAATTTTATGCTCGGATAGTCCATTGTGTTAAATTTACACTTTTAATAGAAAACAGTTAGCTACTCTGAATATTGATCAGGATTTCATCCTTTTAATCTTTAAGCTTATTTCAACTGCTTGTTTAAATTTTAAAACAAACGTTTTTATCTATTTTTTAACACAGCGTGATATGACTAATATTTTGATGCATAAAAATACAAAATAAATTGTCTATATGAATTTCACTATGTGACAAAGAACCCCTTTTCAGCTGTAAAACGTTTTGAAACTCGGTATATGCATATCCGATATTCGTAAGAAGCAAATAAAACTTTATGCTAGAAGAGAAAAGGTGTAACTTTATTTTTAATACTATAATATACTGTTTTCTTTTATTAAAATAAAACTAGGCACTTTAAGAGTAGTTAATGTAAATTTCAGGCAAATATGAAAGAATGAATTTATAGTGGTATATACACACACACACACAATTTCTTAAGCTAAAAGTCTCACCTATGACTAAGCATCTGTTTATGTCTGCCACATATGATTTTCCAATCTGTGGGAGAAAAAGAAAAGTTTTAAAGAAATGAATTGATTCATAGTACGAGAGAAAACAAGCACTTAAGTGTAAATGCTTAAGATAAGAATTGTTACGTAAGGAATATTAGTTAGTGTAACCGAACAACAAAATAAATTTGCTGAATATATCTACAATTTGCTCCTATGGATTAAAATATGGTGCAGGTCAGCATTCTATTAGCGTAAGTTATTGGTGTGGCGATTTTAACCATTTTATCGATTTTTGAGCTTCAAACTGCTGGGTCTCAAGGGTGAGTAATAAGTTGTATTCTGTTTAATATCTGTATTAGGGTCATTCCATATAAAATCAACAAATGGGCCGTGCCGCACCATTTTTGATTTTGATCATACTTGGTAGGAAATATATGCACCAATATTCTGTACCTCCAAACTGTTTTATTTTTTTCTCGAAAAAATTTTATTCTCGAGATATAGCCATTTTTTTGTTCCGCCGATGAGTAAAATTCATCATTTTTGATCTTTTTTCTAACAGCTCTGGTAAATTCACTTAAAGTGGTAGAAAGATCAAACATGGCTTATTTTGAAGCTATAAGAATGAACTTTCATTTGTGCATAAAAAGAAACGGTTTGGGTTAAGCCTAAATATAAATTTTCCCGTGTCAATTCGCGGTTCAAAAAGTGCCGTTTTCTTCATTTCAAGCATGAAAAAATATATGAAGGACTGACAGTGGAGTTCTAATTTTTTTCTCTTGCACCCAATTATAGATACTAGAAGCACAGAAAAAAATTAGATGATACCAGTAGTCTTTTATTATGAAAAAATTGCTTAAACTTGAGAAAAAATGAAAATTGGCCTTTTTCACTCCCCAAAAACGGCCTGTGGAACAGGTAGTAAAAATTTACAAATGCATGGAGTAAAAAGGTGTTACATTGCCCTTTAAAATGAAATAAAAACTGTCTTGTTATTCCAAGGCATTAAAGAGATATAAGCTTTCAAACTTTGAAAAAAATTAAAAACATCCTTTTTCACTACCCAAAAACGGCCTGTGGAACAGGTAGTAAGAATTTGAAAATGTATGGAGCAAGAAGGCATTACATTGAACTTTAAAAGGAAACAAAAACTGTCTTGTTATTCGAAGGCATCAAAGAGATAAGGCCCTCTGAAAATTGAAAATTCATGCAAGATTTTTTAGCATAAGTTAAAGCAATTATTTTCAATTTTCAGAGGGCCTTATCTCTTTGATGCCTGAGAATAACAAGACAGTTTTTGTTTCGATTTAAAGGGAAATGTAGCGCCTTCCTCCTCCATGTATTTGCAAATTTTTACTAAGTGTTCCACAGGCTATTTTTGGGGAGTGAAAAGGGCCATTTTTCATTTTTTCTCAAGTTTAATGTATTTTTTCATAATAATCATCTAACTTAGAAGGCTTATATCTCTTTAATGCCTTCGAATAACAAGACAGTTTTTGTTTCCTCTTAAAGTTCAATGTAATGCCTTCTTGCTCCATACATTTTCAAATTCTTACTACTTGTTCCACAGGCCGTTTTTGGGGAGTGAAAAAGGATACTTTTCATTTTTTTTCAAAGTTTGAAACTTTATATCTCTTTAATGCCTTGGAATAACAAGACAGTTTTTGTTTCATTTTAAAGGGCAATGTAACACCTTTTTACTCCATGCATTTGTAAATTTTTACTACCTGTTCCACAGGCCGTTTTTGGGGAGTGAAAAAGGCCAATTTTCATTTTTTCTCAAGTTTAAGCAATTTTTTCATAATGAAAAACTACTGGTATCATCTAATTTTTCTTCTGTGCTTCTAGTATCTATAACTGGGTGTAAGAGAAAAAAAAATTAGAACCCCACTGTCAGTCCTTCATATATTTTTTCATGCTTGAAATGACGAAAACGGCACTTTTTGAACCGCGACTTGACACGGGAAAATTTATATTTAGGCTTAACTCAAACCGGTTTTTTTTTTATGCACAAATAAAAGTTCATTCTTTTAGCTTCAAAATAAGCCATGTTTGATCTTTCTACCACTTTAAGTAAATTTACCAGAGCTGTTAGAAAAAAGATCAGAAATGCCGAATTTTACTCATCGGCGGAACAAAAAAATGGCTATATCTCGAGAATAAAATTTTTTCGAGAAAAAAATAAAATAGTTTGGAGGGACAGAATATTGGTGCATAATTCCTATCAAGTGTGATCAGAATCAAAAATGGTGCGGCACGGAAATTTCTGAAAATGTGTTGATTTTATATGGAATGACCCATTAATGGTCTAATTGGTCATTTATTAGCACGTGTGTAAATACAAGTGGGGTAACAAAAGAGTATGTATCATAAAATCTTGTATCATAATAATGTATCTCTTGTATCAAAAAAACTTTAATGATGATTAAAAGCTGTTACAGATCATATCCAAGACTTTCTTCTTCGTAAAACTACCATTAAATGCAGTCGTTGAACCCAGGTATCAAAATAGTTTTAGAAAAATTCTTTGTTTTGCTTACTGAGCCATGATTTAAAATTCTTTTTGAGTGGTGGTAAACACTATATGGTGTCATTCCTTTGATTGTACTTTCCTCTCTGGGTCATAGTTATGAACAGATCTCATCTCTAACGATCACATTTTTTAAGAAGTCCTGATACTCTTGACAAACTTAAACTCAATTCTCGGATTATCAACAGTCAATGGCTTGGGAAAATAATAACTGTGCACAACTTAGTGACATCCCAAATCAGCAATTATTCCTTGGGAAGAGGCCATAAGAGACTCTCAATACATCAGCAACATCTTGTTGAATCAGCTCATCAGCACTTTCTCAATTTTCAGCTGTGATTGATATTGCTGGCCGGTACCTTTTGGGTTTACATGAAAGTTCTATTTCCAAACTTCTTCATTCAGCACGTTGTTTATGTCTACTACAGCATCCCCATAAAGATTGCTGTAGCGATTATGGAATTCCTTAAAGAAATAACCTTTTTCCGCCAGAAATCCAATGATAATTCTCTCTTTTAACTTCAGTTCCATTGTTAAAAAAAATGATCTGAAAAGGATCATACGTACAAAGTTACATCTATAGTATCTTGTAATGATAGTATAATATACAGAGTGTTCCAAGTCAACCTTCATGACCTCTAGTTCCTCAACCGTTCGTGTTAGATGCATACTTCCAATTGCAAATTTGCTCGAAATGAGGTAGAGAGTTAAAATATGGAAAGTTTGAAGCGAAAAAATAATTCAGTCAAAAAATACGAAATCAAACTTTTTATAGGGACTCCAGGTCCCCAAACTTATATTTAGGGAAAGAATCTCCATTGAAAAATAATACTAACACAAAAAAATGACATTTGTGCGATCAAAATTTTTGCGGAGATATTCGAGTTTTAAATGCGCAGGCCCCGTAAACAAATTGACAAAAGAAAATTTTCGCCCTGCCAGAGGAATAACGAGCTTTTTTTGATTAGGGACGATAATGAAATTTGTTTCGTCCATGTCAGAAAACATTCGCTTCTCATTGTATTCAAAAATAAATGCAGATGATACAAGACTGCAAAACATAACAAGACAAGGTAAATTATTATACAATTTTATACAAAGATATTAAACACATGAAATACGTAGAATCTAAGAAATAATATACATTGCGATTACATTGTCCTTAAAGCAACACCATTTCTACATACTGTTCCGTAGTATACACTGTAACTTCAAGCCTTAACGAAATGCATCTAGATAAGCCGATTTTATTCTGCAGTGAAGGGCCTACGTTATTTCAAGCAATCACTATAGTCGGTAAATTTACATATTCGCGAATTCAGCAAGACATTTTCCTTCTTTCTTATTCAATTTTTTTCGTATTTTAATTTCCATGTTAAATAACTTTTACAGTTAAATATATTTTAGTAAAATAAAGAATATTTTGTTATTAAAGAATGATGCGAATTTCGCATGTTTAAGGCCTCCAAAATCACTTAAAATAACGCTAGTGTAAAGTGGTATAAGTCATAAAGTTTCATGCTTCATTTCTCAATGGATTTTGATCGCACAAATGTCATTTTTTTTTTGTGTTAGTATTATTTTCCAATGGAGATTCTTTTTCTAAATATTAGTTTGGGGGCCCGGAGCCACTATAAAAAGTTTTTTTTTTTTCTTAACCAATCCTTTTTTCGCTTCAAACTTTCCATATCAACTCTCCTCCTCATTTCGAGCAATTTTGCAAATGGAAGTATACATCTAGGAGGAACGGTTGAGGAAATAGAGGTCATGAAGGTTAACTGATCCTGTATGTGAACCCTGTATGTGACCCTGTATGTGACCCTGTATGTGAAAAAAAGAAAATTTAAAGCGATGTAGGCATTTTTTTTTTTTTTGATTCCCCCTCGTTTCTTATATATTCCAATAATTTTGTCAAGTGGACTTCAAACAGTAAGAAAATCTCTCAGAAAAGGCCTTATTCGTATCTTGAAGGCATATAACTGCATGATTTGTGTTTACAAAATCATATGTTTTGAAAAATATGTTACTAAAACTGAAAAGTGTTGCTTCATAGCTGCAGATAAGACAGAATTGCAAGCATATGCTTAACAACTCAGTTACCAAAAGCTACACTAAAGCAAAAGCTTTAGTGTAGCTTCTTGGTGTAAAGTCACTTTTTGGTGTAAAGTCGTGCTGTGTTGCGGATCTCTCACTCGTGTGCTAAAATATTTTCAGCTTCCAGTGTGCAAATATAATTAGCTTCTTTGTAAGGATCCCCATCCCCTGCTTATTTTTTTTTTCTATATCATCATGCAGTGAAGAAGGCTGAAATCTCTTCCGTTCTAATTTCTTAACGTTTAAACCATGAAAAACAATTACCTGTAGTAGTGTTTCAGGACTCATATCCTTCACGCATTCTTCTTTACTCTTGTTCCCAAAAATAAAATTGGCCAACTGAAATAAAAAGTATTTTTTTGAAAAAAAAAAAAGGAATAAACATTTTGGAAGAAGACGGCTTTGTGTAAATTGGAAAAAAAGTTTTCACAAACATTGGGTAAAAATTCATTTGTATTTTACGAAATCACCGTTAACAAGAAATGTGTCTATAACTAAACGAGCATGCCAACATTTATGTCCTACATCTGCTTAATCACATTTTCAGATAGCTTAGGCTGAAAATTATTTCAAATATTAGTTATCAAAATAAGGAACAATGTCAGTTCTTAATGAGGAAAAACTATTTTTTAGTATAAAAGTGATAGCAAATTCATTTTTTTTCAAACCATTAGTGCTCTATATCTATTGAGTCATTGTTTTAAGCTATTTAAATATCAGGCTAAGCTGGAAATTATGAAAACTTACTATTTATATAGGGTTGTGGACACATGGAACATCTTACCGAAGAGTAAGTGAGTTGACAGCTTTAAGAAGGCCATTCATCTTCATTTGGGTCGATAAATTGATTAGGATCAGCCTAACTAGGCCCAGAGCCTGTTGCTGGTCGTCACGTTTGTTTGTGTATTTGTATTAACACTTTCATTTAATGAATTTTTCATGACTACCTTTTTAAATGCAAGTTCTTTTCCGGATGCTTAAGCATGCAAACGGTCCGGATGCTTAAGCATATAAGCGGAAGATAGCGAAAAAATGTTATTCAATAATTATATACATATTTTGATTAAAACTGTATTAAATTGACCAGAGCATGCTTTAAAAACTTTATTTTTTATTTACTGGAATGGCAATGGGCGCTGCTACGAAGATAATTGTAAAAATATATTCTGTAGTAAAGTTCGATGGAGCACTAAGTCTCTTTGTCTGTTCATTTTCAACTGTAAATATGTTTATAAATATAAATAAAAAATGACTATAAAATGACTAAAACTAATTTTAACGTTTTGAAATTTGAAAAAAAAGGGAATGTGTCCAAGAAATACTTAGCAAACAGCAATTTGAAATAATCATTCAAAATTCCTTAGGGATTGAAGATCATCAGCATAATCAATATACATTCTGTTCTTCATAAAAACTGAATGCAAATTTTATTGCTTCGTTTCCTAATTAGTTCTATTGTTCAAATAAACTCCTAGGACAACAAGAAGGCACGTGCCTTTTGATATGAAATTAATTACTGTTTTTCGTAGTGAAAGGCATCCTGAAGAGTTTTTAGAAATAAAAGTCTTAGTAATCCAAATTATTTGCTGATTTTGTAATCAAATGGAATTCACTTCAGACTTAAAGTCTCTGGCAAACACTCTCATAAGGAACGCCAATCAAACATTTTATAAAGAAAAAATTCGGAAACAAATTTTGTTTTAATTAACCCAAAAATAATGTAAAATGCTTCACAGATCCATAATTGGATTCCTTAAAAAATAAAATTAACAATGAAAAAATACTGTAATACTTGTGTATTTATTTGAAATGATTATTGTAGTTATTTTTTAATTTACGTGTATCAATTAGTTGTAAAATATATCTCTCTGAAAACGTTCTGGCAGGAAGTTGAATGAAAAGTTGAAATTGCGGTGGATTGGGAGTTGCGTTGAGCGAATTTTCATAACCGTGATACCCCTTAAAAGTTTCTTCATTTTCAACCCAAATGTAAATGAACACGCTCAAGACCAAACATCTTTTTTCCAGAGCCAGATTAGAGACTCCTCTGAGTTTCTTTTCTCGTAATTGCTTTTAAACGTTATCGCATTCCTTTGGTATTAAAGCTACAAATGTGCAACACATATATTTATTCTAAATTAGTAGCTTAAAAAAACGACATACGGCTTTCAGAAAGTCATCTTTCAAATATCTTCTGCAGTCAGCTTCTAACTCTTCAGATTCAATTCTGGACCATAACTGAAATGAATAGATGGGGAAAAAATTAAGAACGTATGGAAAAATACTTGAAAAATAGAATTGAAATGAAAAGAAAAAAGAACGAATGCAATAAGTAAATGTTTGCAAAAATATCCAATTCGCAAGATTTACGCTCCGTAAAACCTTATATAGTACTATTTCTCAAGCTTGTTTTGCTGTTGCCACGGTAGAACTTAATTATTTCTTTATCAAATTCCATGATTTACCCCTCATTTTAAAGCCTATCGTGATGTTGACCAAAAAAATAGAACCACAGGCTCAAAACTGTCTTTTTTTTTTTTTTTTTGATCAAACACACTTCTTTTTGTCTGTTCTTTATTACAAATGACTTTCATAGTGTACGAAAATTAACATGCATTTGCGTGGTAGGATAAAGCATCGCTGTAGAAACGCGAAGATCGCAGGTTCGATCCTGTTATTGGTTTTGTCGCTTTCGATTGACTTTTTTTACTGGTTAATTTTGATCCAAATTTTCAAGAATTTATAATTTAAGCTCATTGAAGGATTCAAAAACCGCAGTTGTACTGTTGTATTAAAACCAGAAAAAAAAGTTTATTTTAGCATGATAATTTGGTATGAAAAATATTTCTTAAAAGTGCTATTTTGTTGTTGTTTCCCTTAATACTTCTATAAAATTACTAAAGTTAGGCATCATGTCATTTTCTTTGAAATCGGTGAAAAATAACAACTCTCTTTGTGCCTGTTTTTCGAAAATTACCGTTAAAAATAGAATTTTTGAGTTGATGCTGTTAAGCGCGAATGCTTCGTGAGGGTCAGCTAATTAAGTGTTATTTCGTGTTCAAGCTGTACGATATTTAGTGTTTTGAAGAAACTATATTTTTAAAGTACTTTATTTATTTTTAAAAATGTAGAGTTCATTGTTGCAGAAACTTTTAAAAGAGAGTGACGAAGAAAAAATACCTGTTTTAAATGCTGAAATACATCTTCGTTGGACTGAAAAGTAGGCGAATCAACTACAGTAGTCTGTAAAGACATTTCACAGAGTTAAACACAATTAAATTAATAATAATAAAAAAAAGTTACTACAAACGATTTGAAAGCATTGAAAATATGCAGTAAAAACTTTTCATTTCTGAAATATGGGAAACTATCCTTTCTAAAATTTTAAGTATCTGAGAATTGTGCATTGCTTGGTGAAGAAAAAATCAAAAAACGTACTTGGTTTTATGTTGGCCATCTTGCTCTTTGAAAAGAAAAATAGAACGTGTCCGAAAACGATCTTTACCATTCCAAACCATTTCTAAATAATAAAAAATACTGACAGGTGGATTGAAACGCAGTTCGTCGTAAGAGAATAAAAAAAACTCGGAAATTTTCGCTGGTATTAATTATTTGAAGTAGACAGAGCCAGTTCCTAGAACTAAGGAAAGGTAATGTCGACTGAACAGAAGAAAGCGCAATGCTTAAAACAAAATCTCTATTAACCGTGTGAAACAATTTTCTCTGGATGTACTGTAAAATTCTACTAAGAGTCACATATGGTGAATCTATATTATGGTCGAAAATGTCTTGCACGGTTGTCGGTAACTTAGTTTCTGCTAGTTAAAACACACACCACTTTTTCTCCCGTTCAGTCACCCTTTGCTTTCCGTAGCTCTAGCAACTAGAGCTTTGTAATTCAGGCAATTATCAACCAGAAAAAAAAAATCTCAGGCTTTTATTCTTCTATAGCAGATTGCGTTTTATCCCTGTCAGTATTTTTATTGTAAAGTGCTTTGAAAAGATTAAGAGCTTTTTCTGGTACATGCTATATAATAAGCTGGTCTGTAAATTTTACAAAGCTACCAACTATTAGCCTAGAAATATGAATCTTTGTGAATCACTTATTATTAGTAGTAATGTGCATAGTTATTTTTATAGCTTTTATCAAACTTTATTAAATAGTGACTTCAAAACAACTTTTTAAAGTGAATGGAGAGAAAGAAAACTATGCATACTTCTTGTTCATCGTTTTCTTCAAGTGAAGGGCTGATTTCTTGAAGCCTCTGGAAAATGAAAGAATTAAAGTCCTGTAATTTTTACTGTAACATTTTAAAATTGAAGGAAATTATTAACGTTTCAAGAACATCGATCAATGAGGATCAAAACAGCAATAACAAAAAGTTATTCCATCTCACGGGAACTTCAATAAACACTATTATTTTTCAAGACTTTAAAGAAAGGTGAAGCCCAAGCATTTGCCAAATAGATGATATGGCTCCTGAAGACTGCAGTTTTCCCCTTGTTGGGGGAATCAACAGTATCTGGATGTCGTTTAACGAGCTGTATGAAATAACTTGCATTTTCCTCTTAGCTCTAAATGTGGGAAGTAAAGTTTAAGAGGTGAAGATGTTTGAAGACGGTAGTTAGAATCACAGAATAAAAACTGTTTCAATGTGCAAAGTTAGTACAGAATTTCTTAACAAATAGTTAATATACAGTTGAAATCCAAACACGAAATTGTTAACCCTTATTTAAAATTACCAATATTTATTTTTTTTTTAACTTTTAGATTGATCTAGTATTATCAAGACTTTTGATTTCTTCAATTACGCTTAACCCTTTAAAGCAGAAATGGGGCACAGGTGTCCCGCAGAAAGAAACACCAATTTTCCATGAATATTTTACCTTTAATACAGAAAGAGATTTAATTGATCTATGATATATTACATGGTCAGATAGTTATTAAATTGCTAAGTAGAATATTTTCCCCTTATTTTGACTTAAATTAATACAAAAAAAAAGAAGAAAGTATGAAAAATATGTGTAAGAAAAGCAGTCGAAAACTTTGTACAATTGATGAAGTTAAAAATACAAGACAACGTGTCTACAAGTACAAATCAAAGGTTAAAATAGAGTTAGAAAACTCTAGCAGATAGCTATTTCGGGGCTATTATGAATGAAGCCCCATCATCAGTGTAAAAAGATGATGGTTCACTGACACCAGTCAAGTGAACCAGGAATGCGAGAAACGTGAGGGTAAATAAACAGAACAGGAAGAGTAGGTACGCAGAAACTATTACGTCAAGGGTTGGACACGACAACTGCGCAACAAAAAATTACGTCACAGACGAAAAAGTTTTTAAATAAGAGATTTCCAAATGTTCGGGAAAGGAGGGGTGCTAGACAGATCATTGACAACTAAATCTGAATTTTTCCAGATATAATAGGATTCCCAAAAATCTAAATCAAAAATCGAAGAACAACTATGGATAATTTTTGCAGAGGAAAAATCAATTTTTGATTTTTCCTCTTCAAAAATTATCCATAGTTGTTCTTCGATTTTTGATTTAGATTTTTGGGAATCCTATTATGTCTGGAAAAATTCAGATTTAGTTGTCAATGATCTGTCTAGCACCCCTCCTTTCCCGAACATTTGGAAATCTCTTATTTAAAAACTTTTTCGTCTGTGACGTAATTTTTTGTTGCGCAGTTGTCGTGTCCAACCCTTGACGTAATAGTTTCTGCGTACCTACTCTTCCTGTTCTGTTTATTTACCCTCACGTTTCTCGCATTCCTGGTTCACTTGACTGGTGTCAGTGAACCATCATCTTTTTACACTGATGATGGGGCTTCATTCATAATAGCCCCGAAATAGCTATCTGCTAGAGTTTTCTAACTCTATTTTAACCTTTTATTTGTACTTGTAGACACGTTGTCTTGTATTTTTAACTTTATGAAAAATATGTTGAAAAGTATGCGTCAAATTGTTATGAATGAACCATATTTGCTAAAAACTGGACTAAATTATATTGATACAATATGTATTCATGTATGCTTCTTTTATACAACTCTATTCGGTAAGTAGAGAAATCTAAGAAGGGTAACCATTGAGGCACCTGGTATGCAGCCCTCTATGAGTGAATCTGTTTAGCTTCTATGTAAATAATAAAAAGAAAGAAAGAATTCTACAGATTTGCTTTAAAACTGCTTCATTAGAAACTTAGAAGCTGGTATTTCACTGAATATACATACTTGATCGAGATTGTCCTGCAGAAGAACATTTCTTCCCATCTTACGTAGTTCCTAAAAAAGAGAGAAAGAAGTTTCAGCAATATCAGTACGAAAGGTAACGTGGTGGATTGCATTCGGTTTAGATTTTTTTTTATGTAGATGACATTTTTAATGCATACACACATATTTATATCGATACACTGGTGCGCACAAATTAAGGACGAGACGGTTTCCTCGGTATAACGTTGCACAAAAGCTTTCCAAATTAATGCAAATAGTGCTATAAGATCCACAAGACATGAGAACTAAGGTGATGTAAACAACACTTCTCTAAAAAGAAATCAAAAGTATAAAAGTAAACTCCATTGAAAAAGTGTCATAGAGCACAAGGCCACAGAAAGTGGAAACATTGTAGCAGGAACTCAGAAAGAAACATCCTGCTAAAGAGATTATGAACTCTCGTAAATGATGTGCAGGTTTTACATCGTCTGATGATGCTGAATGTGATGTTGTCAATGAATTGTTGAGGCAATGCTTGCCCATTTCTCTGAGGCCGTGGTGGCCTCGTTGGTAAGACATGGGACTCGTAACCCCGGAGGGCCCCGGTTTGATACCAGTCTTTTGAAGATCCATAGTGTTCACTAATGATGACCTGGAGCACCTTAAATATGTTCATGGTCACAAAGTCTTCCAAATTCACATTCTAAATCAATACATCTGGGAATGCTGCATCAAGGATTGCTCGGCTCCTGGTCCGAATAAAAATTCAAAGTGCTCTTCAGGGACCTATCCAACCAGCTAAACCACATGAAGTGGTAGGTACAAAGGACGCTGGAGCGTGTGTTCTTATTCTTCTTGTAGTGACAATTCAAGCTCTATATTTGTTTCTGGGGGTAACTTCCCTGCTGTCAAGCGTCTCCGTAGAAAGTTTCAAAAATGAGCGAAGGTATTTAAATCCTTAGAACTTGCCGGAAACTCTATGCGTCTAGTATTCTCACTTTCCGTTAGCTCTTCAATAGTAACTATGAGACATGATAAAGTTTTGCAGAAGACTAGTGATTTTCAGGGGCCATATAGCAGATTAATAAATTTTTATTCCTCCCCCCCCCCTCAAATTTTATTATAGCTTCTATAGTACATTCTTACGTATCATTGTTTAACATTTCCTTTTTTCAATAGCAATGAAAAGTACAAAGATATACTATTCATCCCCCCTGTAATAATTACTCTAATTGGTGAGTGATATGTTTCCATCTTGTTTTCAGCACGGTCCATTAAATTTTGCATTTGAATAGCTAGATAAATATTAGTCGTACTGGTGTTGAATTTTTCATGTTTTTTTAAAATGTTTGTGATTTTCCTAAATCTCAATGCCCCCCCCCCCCCCCCATTGAGATTAAATGGCACAATGACATAATATGGTCCCCCCGACCATATTATAGTTAGCTTTCGCGTTTCTTCACTACATTCTTTTTGTGGTGTTCCTATTTTGACCATTTGTGCAATTTGAAGAACTCATCTAGTATTCACGAAAACAGATGTTTTTCAAGTAAAACGGAGACACGCTTTATACAAGAACTCTCAGAAAAATGTCAGCAGAGTGGCGTAGTGGTTACACATTTTCTCTTATGCCCAATGCCATAGGCTCAAGCCCGGATTCAATCGGGAGATTTTGAAGACACAAAAAATAATCGGCTTTCAAACCGTATCATTTTACGGCAAGTGAAAGATTCCCTAAGTGTGTTCTTTTGTGCTTGAAAACTCTTGGCAAAATTAAAATCCTAGTACAGTTTACATTGAAGAAAGCCCAGATGCCCTCTACCAGTTGGGGAAATTGGGTCTCAAATATCCTCTTTATCATGTATATCCACTGATTGAGAAGCCATATGAAAGAATACATGCCAGCTCTTCCTGAATGCATTCGAGACTAGATCCACAAATGATGAAAGAACAATATGCAACCCCGTTATTAAAAAAAGCGTAGTAAACGTGATATTTTTGATAAACAACCTGTTTCGAAGATCGTTTAAAGTAGAAATAAATATAACTTCGTTACTCACCGAAATATACATTCCGAACATAACAAGCAGCATTGCGATCAAGCCAACTATCGTTGAATTCCTCAAGAAGATGAGATCAGAATAGTGCAATGATAGGTTAAAATGTTGTAGCGACACTACACCCCATAAAGTGCTGATTACTGAAACGAAATGATCTTCAGAGTCTGCTGATTCATTAGGGTTTTCAGTTGTTCTTGGATTTCCTTCAATCTTAGTTGATACTGTGAGCGTGGGCAAAGGAATATCCTGTGATCCATGTGTATGAAGTATTGGGACGACTTTCACAGATGTAGAACCCATTTCTTGATTTTCCTACAAGAAACAAATAGTTAAAACCATAAGGATGCAATTCATATGCGACCAGCAGATATTTTAAGATGTGAAGCAATACTTTGTTTCATTAGAGTTCAAGTAAATTACTTTATTTAAGAGCAGTTAAGTGTTCTCTCAGCGAAACATACGTGTTCTCCCTTAAGCATTTCATTCTTTACCATTCAAAGATGGCAAATAACAATCGTTATCAATTTAATGACACAGCTCTTTAATTACAGTTTATTGTTCGGCAAAACACATGCTTATTTTTCCACTTTGCACTTCATTCTTTTTGGTAGTTATTTTGTATCTTCAAAAAAAAAAAAAAAAGTGGAAAATTTTTACCTCAAAAAACATGGGGGCAAAGGGAAAAAATTGCAAGGAACTATTTTATATTTGACTAGCGGTACCCGCACGGCTTTGCCCGTGGTATAAAATTAAAAGTTCATTTGTAAAAAAATGATATAGCAGAAAAAAATACTCTATTTTAGTTATAATTCAACTATAATTCCTTCAAAGTATGATATAAAAATTTGGTATGGACCCTACACTACTTCCTTTTACGTGTAAATTTCTTAGTAGATGCCTTAAGTGCTAAAATAGTGCTTGAAGTGAGTAAGATAACAATTCAAACATTTGCATCCCTAGTTTGCCACGAAACAATGCAAAAAAATGTTTTACAATGATTAATCTCCTAAATATCGCCGATTTTAACATCATTCAGTAGATTTTTCGCAAAATATCGCCAATAGCGCCAAATTGAACCCAAAAAAATTTTTTTTTCGCTAAATTTATTGCCAACTTGGCGATATGTCGCCAAATTGGCGTCAAACACTTGGTGACCAAAAGCTTGGCGAGATATCGCCAAGTGGTCGCGCCAATTCATATCACTTTGGTCTGCATTGAAAGCCCTGATTACCCCATAAAAGGGGTAAATCACCCCCTTGGGGACATTCGAATGCAACCCCAAAGATAGGTGCAAAAAAAATAAGCCAAAAGAAAAAATAAGAAAAATTTTGTTGCTCACAGAAACCAACAGAAATCTTACCAAAGTTTAAAAGAAGAAGAAAGTTTTCTTTCCTAACTTCAAAAACAAAATAATACATTTTCCGAAATGACACACTTTAGAAAGAACGTTGCAATATCGCAATAAGATAGAAGTAAATATACTGAAATAGAATTGAATGCCAAATTGTAAAAAAGTCGCCAAAAAAATAATTTTTAATATTGTCTTTCATTATTTATTAAATGCAATTATTGCTGCAAATTACAGTCCAACAATAAATAATCACATTGCAAAAGTATATTTGGAGCAATTTTTTCTTTTAAACTCAACTGATCCTAAAAATTTTAAGTATTAGTCATAGAAATTTCGTGCATTATTCTTCACAATGATAATAAAAACAATAAACATCGACAAAGATCAACCAGCAAACGATAAATTAAAAGCTAAATTCGTTCACTCAAGCCATTTGCTGCAATTTATATTGAAATAAATTAATAATGAAGTAAAATATGTTTTGCCATCTTATCACGGTTTTTAGCCTACTTTCCCGTTAAAAATAAAAGAAAGACGAAAAAAGTATTAAAAGTAGCTTAATGCATCGAAAAAATATCGCCAAGCCCAAAAAATATCGCCAAATTAAAAAAAATATCGCCAAGTCCAAAAAATATCGCCAAGTTAAAAAAATAAAGAGGTAAAATGAATATCGAAAAATTAAAAATTTGAAAGTAGGGTATTGAGATGGGGAATTTGTGTGTCGGTCTGTCGGTCGGTCTGTCGGTCTGTCTGTCCCCCCCTAATAACTTTTGAATGAACATTCCGATTTGGACAAACTTTTTTTTGTTGGAAAGATCTCGGCGAGTACAGCTCATTCCCATATTTGATTTTTTGATTTGAACAATTTTTGGTTCAACTTTGAGCCGTTCAAATAACCGGTCCCGCGATACTAACTTTTTAATGAACAGTCCGATTTGAACAAACTTTTTTTTGTTGGAAAGAACTTTTCAAGGATACTTCATTCCCGTATTTACATTTCCGATTTGAACAATTTTTCGTTCAACATTGAACCGCTCAAGCAAGCTGTCACCCCTAATAACTTTTGAGTAAACAGTCCGAAAAAAAATGACTGACTGTGCAGACGATTTTTTGTTTATTTATTCATTTGTTTTATTGAATTTATTATTATTATTATTATTATTTTTGGCAGACGATTTTTTTTGTAACAAAAATGTTTCATTCACTAGGGCATTTTATTCTTTATTTATATTTAACAACTGGCAACGGATTAAAAGTGAAATTCGAGACATTTTATTAACGGACGAGTTTTTTTTTTTTTTTTCTTTCTTTGATAAAATGTGTTTTGATGTACTTTGTACTTTTAATTTTTTTTTTGAAAACAATTGAGGAATTTTTCTACGGAAGAACTGTAACAGTTACATTCTTTAAAAGGTGCGACAAAACTTTATTTATTCATTTATTTACTTTTTATGTGTCTATTTCATCTGATGAGAGAGGTATATTTTGCTTTTAGAAATCAGCTTCAAGTGCTAAAAAGGTATGTTTGACATAATTTTTAGTCTTAGATAATCAAGAGAATAATGATCAGATGCTAGAATGCCGATGTCGATGTACGGGAAAGTAGGCTCGTTTAGTTCTTGACAGAACTTCTTGTTAATATTTCATTTGACTAATTTTAATAAGGCTTGGAGTTTGGATTGTTACAAAAACAAATACATTTTTAAAATTATTAAGGGAAAAAGAACGAAATAAAAACGTAACCATGGTAACAACATGAAAAGTTGATTTCCGTTGATAAAATAATTCATTTCATCTCTATTTTCAAACAAATTTTATTCGCGAGCAAAGCCATTTTAGAATCGTTTGGCTTGCTTTACTGAAGGTAAGCCTTGAATTTCGGGATTCTAAAAACAATTGTTACAGCTTTCCTGATGATCGTAGAAACTTCGAAAAAACGTCATTTTGTGCAGAAAATTTCAAGCTTTCGAATGACATAAGACTTGAAAATGTGTATGGAATATTTCTTCCCTATTTTATCGAATTTCCTCTAAGAATTCGAATAGAAAAAGAACGAAATGAAATGTTCAAAAAATCGCTTCGAGGTGCAAAACTACATGCTACAAACTAATTTTGTGCCAAGTGGCATGAAAATCGACCGAACGGTTTTGGCGCTACGCGCGTAACAGACAGACAGACAGAAAGAAAGAAAGAAGGACAGACAGAACCACCTTCAGCTTTATTATTAGTAGAGATTATTTAAAATAATTTTTATCAAATTAATGTGTAAAGCGAATAAATGAGTTAATAATGAAAAAATAACAAATAAATAAACAAATGAAAGAATGAATTAATTAATGTATGGGAAAAAATTATCGATTGAAATAGCGAATAGATGGAAAAAATAAGTGAATAAATGATTAAATAAGTAAATAATTTAATAAATAAATAAATAAATAAAGTATTTCACTTTACCCCAAGTGCACGTGACAAATTGCATTAAAATTTAAAATCGAAGCATGCCAAATATGAACGAAATACGTACTGCACTGGACTTCAGTAAATCTCAATTAATATTTAAGAGTAATTGCAGTAATTTTATAATTTTATAGTAACAAAAAATATTTCATTTGTTGAAAAGCTATCTACTTATATTAAAAACTGAGTATCTATGTCTGCTTTTTTCCTTTGAACGAGCTGAAATTACTGAAACTTTCCTCACCATCTTGAAGGCGCGAAGCATCTCAATAATTCGAATGATTTTTTTTTTTTTTTTTATGGGAAAAAAGTAAAGGCGTGAAGCGCCTGTTAGCGAGCCGCCTTGGCGGGGAGTAGTTTCTTGAAATTTTCCTTACTACTTTCAGGGCACGAAGTGCCCGTGCAACGCCGGGCCACGTGCGTGGTATGTCTTGAAATCGAATGAACATTAAATTATATCAAATAATATAACTTCAGAATGAGGTAAAAGTTAGAGAAGGGGGACGTTATGCATCAACATGCCGCAGGAAGCTAATCTAGCTGCCCTGGCAGCTGGTATATGCATTAAATTTTGGAAATTGCTTGCCGTGTTTTTTTCTTTGATCTTCAGGGCTATTTATTTTATGACTGGAATCAACTATATGTTGAGGAACTTGGTTAAAATATTGCTAGATAGGTGACGCTATCAACTATGAAAATATTGCACTTTCCCCACATTCCCGTACTAGTTAAATGATTTGTATATCTTACTAGTGAATTCGGAATATTGACAAAGTGAAATAACAAACTAACTATAATAAACATTAAAGAAAGCATCGAAACAGAAAAAAAATATGTATTGAAGTTTGAAACTACGAGGAAACAATATCATTAAAAAATAATTTTATATCTTTCGAAGTGAAGCAATAGATTTCATGTTGTCTCAAACGTGACAAACATGAAAAAATTTCACAATCCCGTATTTTTCAATACTTAACTTGTAATATATTACAATAAATGGTAAATACATTTTAAATGAAAGACTAGTGTTGTATTACAAATTCAATTGCAACTTTTTTTATTTCTGTATAGGTTCTTTGTGGCTTTTTAATTTGGGCTACTTAATTTCGGGGTATTTGGGGCCATCGGTGAATATCACTAAAACTCAGTTTAGATCGTTATCCTTTACTTCATCTTGACGATTTACAATATGAAATTCGATGTGGAAAAAAAAAAGAATATTATTACCATTTTCAGGGCTGTATCCTTTAGGAAAACTTAAATATTAATTCTGAAGACTAATTTTGCTAAAATAGTTTCAGCAAACAAAAACGTTTTTCTCTCAATTTGT
This sequence comes from Uloborus plumipes, assembly GCA_038373865.1. Taxonomy (NCBI): domain Eukaryota; kingdom Metazoa; phylum Arthropoda; class Arachnida; order Araneae; family Uloboridae; genus Uloborus; species Uloborus plumipes. The sequence continues at coordinate 5,428 of JAXGGA010008630.1, read as the reverse complement.
TCGCACTGTGCGTTTCCTGATCAGAATTTCCGCGTAAATTCGAAAGGCAGCAAACGTTTTCTTTTTTCTTTTTTCAGAATTCCGAGTAGGTAAAGTTCTAGTACAACAATCGAGTTAACAAATGTATTATAAACATGAAATGTTATTCATCAAAATAAACTAATTCATCAAATGAATAAATAAATGAGTAAATGTATAAACACATGCATAAATGAATAACAAATAAATGAATAAATAAATACATAAATAACTAAAATCCAAATTTTAACTGACTTTTGCCTCGCATTTCTTTTTTTCCATTGATATTTTTTTCTCTTCCTTTGCATCGCACATCTCAATGACTACGTTTGAAACTTTCGAAGCGGCCACTTCTTTTGATTCCGTCTTTTGGTTGTCATTGTAGCCTAATCCTTCAAACACACAATTATTTAATACAAAGCACATTTGATCTAATATTTTAAGGTTTGTCAAAAATAATTTTCGTTACTATAAAATGATTAAGTTTTCGTTTACAAATTTATTCATTTATTAAAGCTCTTACGTATCCATTCATTAAGTAACTCATTTAGATTCATTCATATATTCACTTATTGTTTTATTTTCTTACATTCATATTCATTATACGCTCTTTTTCTCACACATGTTAATCGATGAATTTATCTATTTATAGCTTAATATACGATTTTAAAAGTACTATGAAGACGTTTTTTATCTTCTCCATCAAATTTAAATCATTCTATCTCAACATTCATTATTTAAGATTAGGTTTTTGTTATTTTGAGTACTTTATTTTCTTTATTTAAATAAAAAAAGTTCAATGAGCATGAAACTCAAGATGTTTTTCCCCTCGACACTAAAGTGCTTTTTGAAACAAATTAGAATTAAACAAAATGTAAATTCATGTGCAATTAGTTGACAACTAGTAACTTTGGATTTCTTTTTCCATTTGGTACTTGAATATTTATTAACCCATTAATGCCTGACATTTTTTTTCCAAAAATATTTTGTATACTAGTTACGCGGCTATAGAACACACTTTACAACGGTTTTGTGCTGCAATCTGTTAATAATGAATTGAAACAATGACAAAGTAATAAGTGAACACTATTATTTGGTTGAAATATTAATTTCTGGTCAATTCAAACACTTTTTGGACCGTCCCTAAAAAGGGACGCTAGGCATTAATGTGTTAAATAAGTACTCTAAAATGTTCGTTATAGCTACAAGAGCTCTGGCATAATTTGTCTCAGCTATTATTTAATTGCCGCGAAAGAAATAAAGCTGCATTGTGTTCAAAATGAGAAGAATGTAGTTCAAAATTTCACTTAGTCCTCTTAAATTTTCCCAAGGAAATCAAAAATATTTTAAATGCATGAAAAATATTTCAAGTCATAACAAATTTACTTTCCAAATTAAATTTAACTGATTTTAAAATTTAATTTGAAGCGTGAAACTATGCTTTTGCAATTAAAATGAGATCAAGAAATTGAAATGGAATTCGTCAGATTCAGTAGAAAAAGAAATTAGCAAAAATTTTGCTGTTATGGTAGATTTTTCTTAGAACACAGCCGGAAATTCAAAATTAGGTGCCATATCGAAGTCTTTTTTTTTTTTTTTTTTCAATCTGTTTGTTTTTAATTAATTTTGTTTTAATTATTTTCTTGTTTATTTATTTATTTTATTTTATTTATTTTTGCTAAAATGATTAATGTTTACTTCATATTAACAAAACTTCAAAAACTTGTTTTTCAAAATATGCCATTCCTTCTTTAATGTTTCCATGGATTTAAATTATTAAATACTTAATTAAATCATATCGCTTTATATTTTAGTTCACAAAAAAAAAAAAAAAAAATGTAGGGCACAAAACATTTTTAAACCTTCAACCTTCCCTCCCCTTGCACATCACTAATACAACACAAGAAAGTTTTCAAATTCCACTTTTAGCGCTTCGCACAGCTTTAAGAACGAACTAGTGGGCCCGCTAACCTGAGCCCACGGCACATCTCATCGCAGTGGCTCGATTAAAAAAGCGGTGTGGTGACATCCCATTGTAACTTCCGACTGCTTCCGACCAGTGGGCACTTTTTCCCCGTGCCCTCATTTCGCGCTCCTCGCTTTTTTTCTTTTTTTTTATTGTTTTTTTTACATCTCTTTTTTGGTCTTTCTTTTTTCACTCCCCTCCTCACCAATTTGTAATACATGCATATTTTATTTATTTTCTAGCTACGTCGCCCGGCTTTGCACGGGTCTGCATTGAGAATAAAAATTTTGGCCATTGATCCATGTATCTAAAAGTCCCGCTTCGATCAAAGTCGACATTTTGCCAGCCCGCAGAATGAAAAATGAATCAATGGCCAAAACTTTTTTTAAAAATTACCCCGGAACAGAAAAAGCCTAAAAACAAAAAGCAAGAATTTGATTTGTTCATACTGAAGAAGAAAATGGCAACGCCTTTTTTTCAGGAACCAAGGTCTTCCTTCACGCTAATTAATTTCTTTCACGCTCGTCCAGACGAAAACAATAAATCTAATTTAAAATTGATTTTTACCAACTTTAAAACGCGTGTATTTTTTGGCCTGTATCAATGGCTAATATGCAATAAATCAAATCCACTACACCTCAATAAAAAGTGAATACCAAAACCCTTTAGATAAATTGTTCTGCCTTCGGAACTGTGGATTTTGAGAGCTGGATATAACTGGTTTTGATTCTAAACGACTCATATATTCAAATACAGGAGGATGAGCAATGTATAAAATTAACAAATTCATTCAGATTTGTAATGTATTACGAGTGCAGTACTTTTAAAAGACGGCAAACAACAAACGCGGTTTCTTTTTCTTTTTTTTTTTTTTTTGAATACGTGCTGTTAAAATCCTTGTTGCATCCACTGTCGGCCTGGTTATGTCCGGGACCATCTTCACTACCGGATGAAACATTTTAACTCAATAATAATAATAATAATAACACCACTTTTCTTGTTTTGTCGCCATCTTGAAAATATTGCACTCGTATTAGCAGGAGGTTAACACAGTTCCCAATCTTGATTAGTTTGTGGTTATTGTATATATCCCTTGACGTTGAACGCGCAATAACTTTGGACATAGAGTATTTTGAAAATAAATCGATCATTTGTAGTAATTATGTAATTTAGGACAAAAGTATTTAGTCCAAAAGTTAAAAATTATCCTTGATTGTAGTGATATCCACTAAGCTCTCGTTTATAGGTTGATAGTATAGACTATCAACCTATACGGTGTTATTACGGTATTATACGGCTATATTACGGTGAACAAAAAAAAAAAAAAAAAACGATATTATTTTGAAGTTACAACAATGTTTTAAGCAGTAAACCCTTTTACTATTATTCAACGAAAACCAACAAAGTTTCACAGAAAAAATATCAATATTAATGTGAAAATACATAGTTTTCGATTCTATTTGCTCACGCAATTACCTTCAGAAATAAAGTCCCACAAACATTTTCCATGATTAGCTGGTACAATTGTGCATAATACTAAGAGAAGGAAAGCAAAGCGACTGACAGAAAAAATAGCCATTGAAGTTATTAAGTTTTAAAATATAGATTCAATTCTGAGGATTTCACTAAATATAACTTTCCAACAATAGATATTTCTCACTGTTTTCAAATAACGTTTAACTAAATTGGATACAATTTATCTAATTCATTGTTTCATCTAGCAATAATGATTCAGGAAATTTGATTTGTTGGTAACATAAAACTGAGCAGTTTAAACTGTTTGTTACAATAGCGCATGTTGTTTTTTTCGCTCTTTTTTTTTAACTTAACTTGCTCCTCAACAGTGATTTTCTTCATAGCAAGCAACACCAAAGAGCAATGAATGAGTTAGGAAAGAAAAATAATAATTTTAACTTTTAGAATTTTCCCCAAATACAAACATGAGTTTTTGAGTATATACAGGGGATGCCGGTTAATTGAATGCACTGCTTTAATTATTAAAAAAAAAAAAAAAAAAAAAAAAAAAAAAAACAGCACAAAATCTGACTTTATTGAACTTTTTTACAACAAACGTGATTCATATAAGTCTATAATTTTCCTCTAGTAGCGGTCGCTTCAAGGGCCTTTGATTTCAAAATTATAATTTTACTCTAAATATGTTCCGTGAGTGTTACTAGTATGTACTTCAAGTCGTTATACTACAACTTGAAATCTTAGAATATATTTTGAATTTGTCCCATTCATATATGGTATCATTGACATTATAAAAAGATTATTATTCATTGTTACGTTTCCTTCTATTTTCCTTCTTGATCCATTTATTTTCTTTTTTTTTTTTTCATTGGTGTGTTTGTGCTGTCTAGTTAAAAAATATTCTATGAAAATGCATAATTTAGATTTAAATTACCAAATTTTCAAAACGTATTTAATTCTTATGATTATTATTTCAATTTTCATTGTCTTCTCTTCCTCCCACATTCAAACACTTCTAAACTTCATATTTATGAACCTTTTGTGGAATTTTAAAACGGAAATAACTAGATTGTTCCTGCTTAATTGTGGGCGTCTATAGGGCAGTAGCAGCCACGTGGTTTTTGCATAGCAACGGAGCCTGGCAACCGTTCCTGGTGGACAAGCAACTCCATGTTTACCGTATGTATAGCATGGTATTGCTAGTGCGCAGTTGTTTTTCTAGCCTTTTTTAATTGTAAAATGTGTTTTTAGCCTTGTGAAAGCCTTCATAACGAAGCAAAAAGAAGATACATTGGTAAAATCAGGATTATTAACAAATTGGATCCGTATTTATTAAGTAAAAATAAATTTTAAACTGATGCGTTTTTAACTTGCCGTACAAATACAAAAAAAAAGAAAAAGAAGGATCGATAACTGCACAGTTTATGAACATTTAATGCATTAAGAACAATCAAATCCTATCAAAACAAACATATTAGCAGACAGTTTGTTGTTATTCTACTCAGTGGTTAAAAACACGGAAAGTTCAAGAAATAATACTTTTTTTAAATGATGATGCTTAAAATGAAGCATCAGTATGAAGAACAAACAAAACAAGCCAAAACTGAAAAAAGAACGGGCCAAAATAACAGTCAAATGTACAAGAAAAAAGTGCAGAGCAAATCCTCGGAAAGAAAAGCAGACGACGTTTCGAGTATGTTTAGTTGTCATCAGCACGTGGTGTTTGTTTGTCTCCCAGGATGACGTCAGCGGCTACTGCCCTATAGGGAAACATTCATTGGCCACAATGCATCGAACATTCAACGCAACGGAAAGAAAGTGCTTTGTATTATCTAAAGGCCCTGTTTCCTAGGAGTGAAATCGTCGATCTCTGGCGAGGCGACAGACGCCGCCGCCTTCTGCGCATGCGCCTGAACCGCAGATTGACGTCGCTTCACCCCACGCTCCAATCAAACTGGTTCTGATTCCAGC
>JAXGGA010008629.1:0-55794 GCA_038373865.1 Uloborus plumipes | reverse complement strand
GCCCTCAGCCTTGATAATTCACTTTAAATGTTTATTATGAAGCTTATATACCAATACATACAATACTCCGTCCCAAATTACTCGCTGCACTAAGGTAGAAAATTTTGTCCCAAATAAGCTGCTACATTTATATGTTTTTGTACTAAACACTGAAATTGAGGCTTTTATGATTTTTTGTAAACGTTTTTCTGGGATTCAGTGTTTCTTTCAGACAGTTTGCTCCGGGGGGGGGGGGGGGGGGACTTTGAGAATTCGGAGGGGCAAAAAAATAGGTGCGAGTTTAACGGGTTACGGGGTTTAAGTGATCAAAAATGGTCTAAAACCGCTTTTCGAGGAGAGTTTTTTTATCCCTCCCATTAAAATTATAGTTTTGACCAATAGTTTTGACCAATAGTTTTGAGCAATAAAATTATAGTTCTGACCCCCACTCCTTCCTATATTGACCTCTTCCAACACCAGAAGCTGGAACTACATTTCGCTGCTTGAAATGAACATCTGCAAAAATCGATTTTTTTATTACACCAAAAAATTCATTTTTTTTACTCTTTCTTGTGGTAATATCGGCATATCTCTAGTTTCAAAATATGACGCAGGCAATGATCGTTAGTGTCGTTTGTGCATAGTTTATTCATTTTGGGCGCGCTTATACTAGTAAACAACGACAAAGCCGCCATTGCGTCAGTTCTGAAGAAATTGCTTGGAGGAGGAACATCTATGTATCTGTAAGTTGATTCGGCATAAGTACCCTTAATACCATTTTGCTTCAAAATACCGTTTTACTGCAAAAATTTTGAAACGTTCTAGTGAAAAGAATTTTTTTGCAAATATGCCACTATTCATTTCAAGCAGCGATTTGTCAAACGGCGTATTTAAGGGAGTGGGTTTTAGCCATTTCTCTCCTCTCGGAAATAAATTTAAAATTTCTTATTCTCAATAAAAACTTTAATATTTTGAAACATAGATTTGTAAAATTTATCTTAATGATTAGCTTACCTCCTCCCTAAATAAATCCCCATGGGCGCCCGACGGAGGGGATATATATGTTTAAAAAACTTTTTTCCAGTTTCTGAGACCTATTTTATTTCGTTCCCATCAAGTTCAGTCAGATAGAAAAACCGAATTCATTAATAAGGGACATTCCATGGTAACTTACGTTACTTTTTGACCAATTCTTTGGCATTTAGCACCTATGTGCAAACAAATAATGTTATATAAATCTTGTACAAAAGTGATTTATGAACAATCAAAAGCGATATTAAAATGCAAAAATCTTTGATGCATTTAAATTTTGCAAAATTTAGCAGCCAGAAAAAGAACAGTAACTTACATTACGCAAAGATTCTCTCTTTGAAACACAATTTTAGTTTATTTTTATGGCATTAGAAAAAGGGATGGGTTTTGGACTTTACCTATTAAAATTTTTAAGATTGAACTCCTCTGGAATAGCAATAATAAGCCATTTTTGGTTGATAAGGGAAATAATATGTTCCATGGACTCCCCCCTCCCATAATTTTCCAAAATTGAAGTCCTAAAATGCAATTATATAAGCCATCTTTGAGAAAAATCAGAAAAAAAATGGGTTCGGTTCTCACTCCCGCCTCTTAGAAAATTTTGAAATTTAAATTATAAAAATTCAACTACCTTTGATAGTAGAGGAAAAGGAATTCAATTTAATATTTTCTTCCGGAAACATTTTCGAAATTGAAGTCATAAGTATGCTCTTTCAAACCATTTTTGATGACGTTAAGTGAAAGCAATGAGTTTGAGAATAATTCCCTTGCATTTTTAACTAGCTGTCGTGGCCGTCACGAAACTTTCTTCTATATCTATCTTATGAATTCCGGTTACAAAATAAAATACGTACTCGCCCGAGTAATTGGAGACAGCTACAATTTCCCAATTATCGTAATAACCCTGCAAATGCAGAATCAATGAGCGAAATTGGAAATCATTGCAAAAGCCTTGTTTAGATTAATTGCAAACATTTTATTTGTTAGTAAAAAGAAATTGGCAACAGTTAAAAATTTCAAATCATTGAAAGTTTTCAGCTGTTTTGATAATTAAATAGCGTGAAAGCGATTTTTTAATGAATTAATTTTTCGCATTGTTGACTAAGTGCAAAAATCACCCCACCCTCCCCCTGGGGCGATTGGCGCCAAAATTTAATCGATGCTTGCTTCCATATTGGGTTAGTGTTATTCCAAATTTCATTCAAATCGCAGCAATATTTCCCGAGATACAGTAGGTGCAATGACAAAATAAGCACTTTTGATTGCTCCACCCCCCTTTGAGATATTGACACACAAATTGAATCAGCACCTGTACTCAATAGGGTCTACCTATGGACCAATTTTCGTTTGATTCCGCCGGTTACTTCCTGAGATATAGCAGTCACCCTCGCTCAGAACACGTGCGATTGCTCCACCCCCTTTCGAGATATTGACAAACAAATTGAATCAGCATCTGTACTCAGTAGGGTCTACCTATGGACCAATTTTCGTTTGATTCCGCCGGTTACTTCCTGAGATATAGCAATCACCCCCGCGCAGAACACGTGCGATTGCTCCACCCCCCTTGGAGGAATTCGCTAAACAAAGTCAGGTGCACCAGTTCACATGGTGGTACATATGTGCAAAAATTTTTGTTCGATTTCATTCAGTAGTTTTTGCTCTAGCGCGGCCACAAAAACTGGTCACACACATACAGACTCACACACAGACACACACACACAGACAGACAGACATTTTCCAAAAATGGTCGAAATGGACTCAGCGCACCTCAAAACGTGCAAATCCGTCAAAATTCGACATTCGAAAATTTTCACGAAACCAATACTTTCTTCTATATATTAGATATAGAAGAAAGTAAAAATGGAAGACCTAAAAACGTATTTCCAATCTTATAACATAGCTAGCAATACCCGCACGGCGATGCCCGAGCAATAAATGGGAAGAAAGTCAACTGAATAAAGTTAAATTCACTCCAACCTTTTACAGTAAAATTATTATATTCTTTAATTTAAATGCAAATACAAATGCGACGACCAGCAACAGGCTCAGGGTCCAACTGGCCTGGTCCTAGTCAAATTATGTACCCCAATGAAGATCAATGGCCCTCTTAAAACTATCTACTTCCTTGCTCCTTACCGCCTCTTCCGGTGTACTATTCCAAGCTCCCACTACTCTGCTAAAATAGTAATTTTTCTGAATTTCTAGGTTAGCCTGAGATTTTAACAGCCTATAACAATGACCCCTTGTCCTGCTTTCCGTGCAAAAGTTTAACCCAGGGGTGGCCAACCCGCGGCACGAGTGCCACGATGTGGCACGGCAGTGGCACGGCATAGCAGTAACAGTGGCACGCGAAGACTTTTTGAAAAAAATTCAAAATTGAGGAAAATGTCGATCACAAAACTATTGATAAAAAGTAAAACCCCTGAACTGATTAATATAATGATATTATGACGATTAATTGTCAGGAGACTGGCTTACAAATTGTCTGAACAATGCAAAGTACTTATTGCAAAGTACTTAGCGTTGGCTTCGGACATCCAACGAAAGCTGTGACACTACAGACAATGCTTTGTAAAGCATATTTGTGCTTGACACGAATGAAACTTTCGATGCTACAGAATGGATTCTTAATCTGCAATAGTTTCAGCTACGAGTGATGAATTTTTTTAAAAAAAGTTAATTCTGCAAGTAAAATTAAGAAATCAGATTGGACAAAATTCGGTATGGTTGCACAAATGAAGATCCTTAAATTGCTTTTGTTACACTACTTGGAAATAATTTGGCAAAAAAACTTAAAAAGTATCATCGAATTATTTATTACAAACTCCTTGCCGAAGAATGAAATTTTTTCTCCGCTGGTGACCCTGTAGAGTTCACTGTATTAACAAACTACGAATTAGAGCTCTGAATGTTTTGTGACCTTTTCCCAGAAGAAAGAGGCGAGCATCTCCATATATTATTTCTCTAAGCTGAATCCTATACCCGGTCGAAACTCGCTCATTTCTTTATCGAATTGCAAGAAAATTTATGATTTTGAAGCTTATCCCGCGGGCTATTGACGAAAATTAGACCCACCCTCTAAAAAGTGTCGGTTCGTTTTTTATTCGAACGTCAATTTTTGGGCACAAAATTGACTCTATCTAGCGAAATAATTGTCGTATCGTCTCCATTTTGATTTCATTCGAAAGATTAAAAAAAATGCGTTCTTTAGAACGTTTCTCCGCTAGCGCCGTGTAACGAGAATCTCGAAAATCCACGTTTAAGCGACTTATAAGCGATTGAAGTTTGAAAAAGTTAAATTTTTTGCTCAACTGTCAAAATCGTTACATTGTTGCTCAAATCAATTTTAAATGCGACATTTCAAGCCAAGGCTTAGCTCGGTAAACCTTAATTGTAAGGTAGGGATTCAAGTGAAACAGGCCATCGCAAATTACAATCGCTACTGGAAATGAATTACATTAGAACGTTTCTTGATAAAAACATCATGACGTCAGCGTGACGTTTGCCTATAAAAAACGAGCTAGATAAAACGTCACAGCCTACTTGGCGAATAAGAGGAGATCGCTGAGTGCTTGTGAGCTCTTATTGGCTCCACCCGTAGTGACGTCATGCCAAGTTAAGTTGATGGTAATGTAATTCACTTCCAGTAGCGATTGCAATTCGAAGCGATCGCAGTGCTGTTTCACTTGAATCCCTGCCTAACTCTTATTGTTTCAAAATACTATGGTAGTTTTGCGATAACGTTAGTATTTAGTTTAGTAGTAGCCTTGGGTATTTGATTTTAATATAGGGTATCACTTTTGTAGTAGTTGTAAAAGTGAACGTGTCTTTGATCTCTTTGAAAAGTTGTCAGAACGACGGCAGTAGATGGCGATGTCGTGCAAATGAAGCCAATAAAAATTGTCGTATTAAATTTTAAGTTTAGAGTTTTTTTTTTTTTTTTTTTTTTTTTTTTTTTTTTTTTTTGCGGAATTCCGCACGGGTCACCTAGTAGCAAATTATTCCTTCATTGAAATGTGCAATAACTGTCCAAAGGGAAAATAGTTATAAGATTTTAGAATTTTAGGGAGTGTGTTTTTTAAAATGTTTGGAAGGAAAGCAATGAGGACTTGCTACTTAGGAATGAATTTAGCAAATGAATTTAGTTATATCATCTCTTATTATCCGGCGTTCAAGTAATTTAAATTTAAGATAATACAAAGAAAGTTTCCTAAACCAGTGTAGGCCATCTACATTCTTTTATTATGAAACTTAAGCTTCTTTCTCTCTACTTTGGAGAAAAAAAGAATAAAACATTAAATTTAATACTCAAAGTATCAACCCAAATTTAATAATTTTCCAATGATATAAGGAGAAAATGTTACACCTATTTTAAGTATACTAGTCTGTGGGCCAAGCACCGATATCGTTCAAGTTCGTTTACATTTAATTTTGGTATACCCTGTACATTTTTACTTCATATCTCAAAGTTATTTCGAGTTCAATAGCTACTTGAATACACCATTGTGTTTTGGAAAAAGAAATATTTTAAATATCAAAGTTAAAGTAGCTCTAAATATCTCTCGAATTTGCATTCGATAAATAATTAATCGCACTTTTTTGTCAGTCAAAATATGACAACAGGTTATGACACTGATAATATTTCTGAATTGAAGTATAAAGTGGGGGATATTCCTCTTAAAATCGGAAACTGAAATCTTTCCCGGAAAACCAATAAAATACGGATTAGTAAAAAGGCATTAAATTTAAAAGGAAATACAAATGCATTGTCCAAAGGTCTTTTTTTTATTAATTAAAAAATCTAGTGTTTGAAGCAAAGAGGAGATAATCGTGTGAGAATGGCCAAATTGTTACTTTTTGAAACTGAAAAGTTTACCTAAACTGTTGTCTATAATATGTAAATATTGCACACAAGTAAATAACATGCAAATATTCTTACCATATTTTTTTCTGTGAGATAATATAAAGCAGTCGAATCACCACGAACAATTGTTAAAATACTAAAATACATTGCACTAGAGTAAATTTTACGTAGTATTGATTCAACCGAAATAAAGAAACCTATTGATGAGCAGAAGTTTTGCTTGGACTCTTTTGCTTATAACCTTATAGAAATGCTAAAATAACTTACGCGGCGCCTTATTCAGAAGAAAAGTGCTAATGTATGCATTAACATCCCGTGTTTCCAGTGTAAAAGATTGAGCTTTTGAATAGCTTGTTTAGACACAACAATGCAATAATTTTTCCTTTATGGGTAGGCAGGGAAGACATATTCTTGTCTCACTGAGCAACATAATTTCATCGCCTAAGTTCGTTGAAATGAAAAGTTCAGTTTATTTTTTATTTAATTTTTTTTTCTGTTTGGAGCTTTTTTGGCTGGTACAGCTCGGCGCCTTTTAGGCTCTGGCGCCCTCGTGCGCCGCACGGCTTTGCACATTGGCACGACGCAGCCCTGTTTTCAACTAAAAATAAAGGTGCAGGAAAATCTTTCTTAAAATACCCATCTTGTAATTGCAACTTTTTTTTTTTGAGCAAGGACGAATGGTCATCTTTTTTTTTTCTTGGAACTCAGGTGTCGTGTAATCTCTTTCAAACTGGCAGTCTGCCAACGTTACTCACCAATCAGCTCTCTCCTTCATCATGCAGAGCAAGATGGCTGACCCAGAGCTGCTCTCAGCCAGTCCACCTGCTGGTGCTCTCTAGTGTTGCGACATCGATTTCGATGTTTTTCCAACACCGATGTTTTTGGGTTCGATGTTTCGGATGTCGATGTTATTTTTCCAGCAAATAAATCCAAAGAAAAATATAAGATAAGCATACGTATTAAAGTTTGCACCATGAAATTACAATAGTAACCTCATTGGTTAAAAAAATTCTATACTTATCAATGTTTTGCGTTCGATGTTTCTGAAACGTCTCAAATTTGCTTTCGTGTTTTTTTTAAAACAGGGTAAGTGCTCCAGTAGTCGGCCACAATGACATAAAACTCCTCATAAATAGTACATTTTTAATTCAAAATCAGACATGACGCATTCACACATTCATGTACCTATCCTCAATCATCAACCAGTGGCAGTTAAGTTTTGGATACTTTTTTTGAATTAGTAATGAGTCATTTCATTTTGAATGGTGTGCCCGTCATCCAAGATTGCGATTCTGCTTATTTTTCAGCTAAGATGATTCTGTGGCCGACTACTGGAGCACTTACTAGTGTTGACAACAGCTTGGATTTTAACATAATTTTTTTTTAAATTTCTGAAACAAGTAGGTGATTCACTATCAGAAAGGTTCATTCTAAAGTTTTACCTTGTTTTTGTTGCTGTATTGATAGCTGAAAGTTCTAGGTTAGCCAAGATCAACAAAAGATCTCTTAAATGGCCGACTACTGGAGCACTTACCCTATATCTTTTAATTATTGTTTTGCTTTCAGTGTTTTTTTTTTCTTTCGATGTCCTTTCTACATCTTAACCAAAAATAATAAAAATATGCAATAAAAAGATTCATCTTTATTTAACCACTACTTGCGATTAAAGTTTCTTTTTTAAATAACTAACGATGGAATTAGTCAATGATTGTTAAACATCGTTGTTTTGAATTTGATTTTTTTTCGATTATGTTTTACATTTCAGTAAAAAAATAGTGTTAAAAAATATGCGATAAAAAAAAAGTTGTACTGTTAATCAACAGTTGCAGTGTATATCTCGATGAAAAAAGTTTTCTTAACTGACATCGTTATCTTACGGTTGATGTTTTCCCAGGAGACAAAAGATGTATCTAATTGAGTGATATAAAGAGGCGCTTGTAATGGGGAGTAACTGAATAATAACTATATTAACCCATTAAGGTCTAGCGTCCTTTTAAAAGGACGGTCCAAAAAAGGGTCTGAATTTCCCCAAAATGAACATTTCAACCAAATTTTAGTGTTTAATTAATACCTTGGTATTGTTTCAATTCGTTTTTAACAGATTGCAGCACATAACCATTGTAAAGTCGTATCTGTAGCAGTTTTGATATGATCATTATCAAAAATGACATCGTTCACAATCTCAAGAAAAAAAAGCTAAGTTTTCAAAGTTATTCCCAGCTTCCCAGTTTATGTTCATTGCTGATTTTATATCTTCTTATAAAATGTCTTTTTAAATATTATATCGTAGGCAGAAAAAAATGTTAGTAAAACAAGTATGTACACTCTGGGGTCTATCGTAATTTTTCAGAGACGATTTTTCTTTCCTTAATAAAACAATTATTTTTTACATGATATTTTTTTATTATTTTTCCTGTCCATTAAACACTGTAACCGCAGTATACAAAATGTCTTCGGAAAAAAATGTCAGGCATTAATGGGTTAAAATGTGTAAAATTAAAGAAAAAAGATGGATGTATCAATACCATCGATGTCCTTATTTTCCAATCACGATGTCTTAAAACATAGATGTTTTGCCTTCGATTTCGCACCCCTAGTTCTCTCATTCTGTTCCTCGGCAGAACAGATGGCGTTCATGTCCTACACAGACACGCGTACGTATCGCAAATTCGTCATTGCAAAAAAAAAAATAATAATAATAATAATAATTTGAATTCAAGATGTCAAAATTCTTTTTTTTTTTTTTTTTTTTGAGAATGATAGATACAGTCGAACCCGCTTAGTGCAATAGCCATTTTTCCACGAAAAAATATTCTAATAAGCGGGAAATTCCATTATCCTGGATGAAAGTAATGCATTGCAATAGTTTGGTACATTGAAAATGTATTACATTAAGCGGGAAATTCTTTTAAGCGATATTCTAATAAGCGGGCTCGACGGTACTTAATTTTATTCGAGTTATCAGCGCAGGCTGTGTTTCTTGCCTGTTTTCTCGATTCCTATTCAGGGAATGGGTTGTTTTTCAGACATTGCTCAAGATAGATAAAAATGTAAAATGGTTTAATGCTCTTTAAAAGACATTCTAGAATAACATGAGCATATTAGACAGTTAGACTGTAAATGTAATTAAAAAATATATACATTTAAGAAAAGGATAGTACGCTGCTATTTTAATCATCTTTCTTCTCTTTTTTTTTTTCATTGTTTTAAAAATGCTTTTCGTGGCTTTGCTCTCACCTAAACTGCTTAAAAAAAGTTTTAGGAAGCTTAAATATTTGCCGTTTTCCGAAGTGATATTAACACGTTCAATGTTCACCTCATGACAATGGTAACCACCATCGGGCTGAAAAAATTTTCGTTGTCTAACTTACCGATTCCACTCCATTTTAAATGTAGATAAAGGGGAAAAAATTTAAACATTGTTTTTTAGCCTACTTTCTCGTTAAAAATAAAAGAAAGACGAAAAAAGTATTAAAAGTAGCTTAATGCATCGAAAAAATATCGCCAAGTCTAAAAAATATCGCCAAGTTAAAAAAATATCGCCAAGTCCAAAAAATATCGCCAAGTTAAAAAAATAAAAAGGTAAGAAGAATATCGAAAAATTAAAAATTTGAAAGTAGGGTATTGAGATGGGGAAATTTGTGTGTCGGTCGGTCGGTCGGTGTGTCTGTCCCCCCCCTAATAACTTTTGAATGAACATTCCGATTTGGACAAACTTTTTTTGTTGGAAAGATCTCGGCGAGTACAGCTCATTCCCATATTTGATTTTTCGATTTGAACAATTTTTGGTTCAAATTTGAACCGTTCAAACAAACTGTCCCGCGATGCTAACTTTTGAATGAACAGTCCGATTTGAACAAACTTTTTTTTGTTCGAAAGATCTTATCAAGGATACTTCATTCCCGTATTTACATTTCCGATTTGAACAATTTTTTGTTCAACATTGAACCGCTCAAGTAACCTTTCCCCACCTAATAACTTCTGAGTGAACCATCCGAATGGAATAAACTTTTTCTTGTTGGAAAGATCTCGGAGAGTGCAGCTCATTCCCATATTTGATTTTTCGAGTTGAACAATTTTTGGTTCAACTTTGAACCGTTCAAACAACCTGTCCCGCGATGCTAACTTTTGAGTGAAAAGTCCGATTTGAACAAATTTTTTTTTGTTCGAAAGATCTTATCAAGGATATTTCATTCCCATATTTACATTTCCGATCTGAACAATTTTTCGTTCAACATTGAACCGCTCAAGCAAGCTGTCACCCCTAATAACTTTTGAGCGAACAGTCCGATTTAAATAAACTTTTTTTTTGTTCGAAGGATCTCAGCAAGCATACTTCATTACCGTATTTAAATTTTCAATTTGAACATTTTTTCGCTCAACATTGAACCGTTCAAGCAACCTTTCCCCACCTAATAACTTCTGAGTGAACCATCCGAATGGAATAAAGTTTTTTTTGTTTGAAAGATCTCGGAGAGGCTCATTCCCATATTTCGCTTTTTGTTTTGAACCATTTTTCGTTCAATATTGAACCGTTCAGAAAAAAAATGTAACGTTAGCGCCTACGGGGAATTTAAGTTGAATGTTGATCCTGAACTTAAAGTCGGATTTCCTTCAAACTAACTTTGTAAGAAAATGGTTTTGATAAATAATGTTTGTAAAGTACTTTTCGGAATAATCTTCTGTGCGGACTCTGACTCCGACTCCGACTCCGCAAACATGGCGGAAATGCAGGCTCAGGAAAAAAAAATGACTGACTGTGCAGACGATTTTTTGTTTATTTATTCATTTGTTTTATTTTATTTATTATTATTATTATTATTATTATTATTATTGGCAGACGATATTTTTTGTAACAAAAATGTCTCATTAACGAGAGCATTTTATTCTTTATCTATATTTAACAACTGGCAACGGATTAAAAGTGGAATTCGAGACATTTTATCAACGGACGAGTTTTTTGTTTTTTTCTTTCTTTCTTTGATAAAATGTATTTTGATATACTTTGTACTTTTATTTATTTATTTATTTTTTTGAAAACAATTGAGGAATTTTTCTACAGAAGAACTGTAACAGTTACATTCTTTAAAAGGTGCGACAAAACTTTATTTATTCATTTATTTACTTTTTATGTGTCTATTTTATCTGATGAGAGGGGTATATTTTGCTTTTAGAAATGTGCTTTAAGTGCTAAAAAGGTATGTTTGACATAATTTTTAGTCTCAGATAATTAAGAGAATTATGATCAGATGCTAGAATGCCGATGTTGCTGTACGGGAAAGTAGGCTCGTTTAGTTCTTGACAGAACTTCTTGTTAAATATTCAATTGTAAAAACTTAAAGTTCTCCCCCAAGAACACAGGCGCCCGCTACTTGAACCTGTTGCCGTCCTTCCAACAGTTCATGCGCTCCCAACGTGTTAAGGGGCTATCATTTTTTTTCTTTAGCAATTTTCAATGAATTTCTTTGAAATTTGCAGCATAGCTATATGTTGCTAATACTAACACATATAAACATTTTTGTAGAAATATTTTAAAATTATTTTTTTTTAATTTGAAATTTGAATTTTAACGCTTTTTCCATATTATTCCTCGCGCCTGAAATTTCATCAAAATGACAAGATACAAGCAAAATGTGAAACATAAAACACCAGAAAATAAAATGTTGGGAGTACTTTTTCTATATATTGTGGCAAAAATTAAGGAAAAAAAAACTAAAATCTACATTTTTTTTGTAAAAGATATCCATATTTCAATAAAACATAGCAAATATATTCAACACAGCTAATAAAACAGAAAATTCCTTCCCAACAAAATGTTAACAAACCTCTTAAGTACATGGCAAAAAAAAAATTTAGCAAATTTAAATAATAATTTGTTACACTAGACCAGTATGAAATTTGTAAACACGCGTAAAATTGTTTTGGGAAAATCAACATTTACTGTTGTATATTTCATCATAAAATTAGTTTTGAATACAAATTCACCACAAATAAGGTAAAGCTATTTATTTACAATAGCAATAACATGTATTTCAATCATATAGTTTCTAGAAATATCATCAAAGAAGAACCGATTTTTTGACCTTTTTTTGCTCATCTGTAAATCCCTTCTCACCTTAAGCACTTAGTTTTGCACGTTGATAAATTTCTGCGGTTGATTATTGTCATTGAAAATGCTTGACAGTTCGAATTGTGCTTTACAGAAGTATTTATGAAAAAGAGAATAAACGGCCGCTGACATTGGCAGCAATTTTTCTTTGAAACTATACTGCAAAAAATAAGATTTTGTTTTTACAGTATAATATTGGCAGCAGAGGTTCCACTTTAAAACTGTAAAAGCACACTAATAAACTGTAAAACTAGAAATTTTCCAGTTTATTACTGTAAAATTAGCAATATTATTCTAAAATTACCTGTATTATACTGTAAAAACAACAGTCTTATACTGGCAGCTAGGGATGCACCGATAAGCAAATTGGCCGATTACCGGTTACCGATTAATCGGCTGTTTATAATCGGCCGATTAATCGGCTCAGCCGATTAATGATAAGGATGATTGTTTTTAATTCTACCAATTTTGCCATCACTGTTTTTTCTCTCTTATACATTTCCGAGTTTAGAAATAGTAATTTATTTCCAAGATTATTTTTTTTTCCATTTTCCAATTTTCACAAAATAATTTCAATATTTTATCAAATTTTTTAGAACCAATTTTCATATTGTCAATAACATTGTATTAACGCATTGTTAATTACGTTAATTGGACATAAAAATTCAGAAAAAGGGGAAGGGAGTCTGTACTCCAATTTAGGAGTACTTTTAATTTAATTTTTTTAGTAATTAGTAGCAATTTAATTCAAGACTTTTATTCTTTGTGAAAAGTAGAGGTTATCTAAAACACTGCACTAATTAGGAAACTGTCGCCACATGAATAATGTTGCAACATTGTCTATGCATGTTTATTCAAAGTAGGAGAATTAGTTTATTAAAAACTTTATATCAACTGTGAGGATTATTGTTACTGTTAATAAAATTATTCATCGTAGTTTCTTAGTGAAGGAATACTTTAGGAATAAAATTAAAGAAATATTTTTGGCCGATTAATCGGCCCGATTTTGCCGATTATTAAAAATCGGCAAAGTGGCCGATTATGGCCGATTAATCGGTACATCCCTACTGGCAGCTGAGGTTCCAGTTTAAAACTGTAAAATGCACAGTAATAAACAGTGAAATTAACAATTTTGCAGTTTATTACAGTAAAAACAACTATTTTTACAGTGCAGTGAACGTTATAATGATGCCTCTAATATGACAGCAAACGTCGCATAGAGGCATCAGCAGAGGCATAACAAGGCCTCCGTGCTGATTTGTTTATTTTTTTAATTAGAAAAATCCTGTTATGCAACTGCACTTCAAGTTTGCAGAAGAGAAATAGTTTTGTGGCTGGAAAATCGTACAGTGATTTTTTAAATGTAAAAAGTATAATTTTTATTTTGCCTAAAATTGAACAACATTCTAAGTGGTTGCATGTTTCTGCCTCAGCCCTGGCCTAGGGGCGGTTACTTACTGCTTTATTCTAAGTACCGTAAAATGGGGTGAATCGGAACACTTTTCAGCTTTAATTGTAAAAAAGTCGTTAAAAGATTTTTTTTTAATTTGATTTTTTGGGTAAAAACTTCGGTCTTGCTTTGCTTTTGATATTCCAAGCAAAGACAAAACATTTCGAACAGTTATTATTTGTATATATAGGAATTTAGGGGTGTTCCGAATCACCCCGCTGATAGGGGTCAATCGGAACACATGTTAAAATTTTTATTTTTTTCAATTAAACCTGTAATAGGTCTCACAAACATGAGTAATATTGGTGGGGGAGAATAAGAACAGATAGTTACTGTCAAATAAAAGTTTATTTTCTATACCAGTAAACGTTTATAATTTGTCAGAATTAAAAATAATTTTTTACTTATGAAAAATTAGAATAAATTTTAGGAAATGCTTTTGAATTAAAATACAAAGCTGTAACGTAAATTAAAGTCACTCATATCGTCCACAAATGTGTACTTGGCCTTAAAACTAGCAGTTATGGTTTGACTTAAGTTTTTTCATAACATCTTCTGGGATGAACACTGACTTTTCTTTAGTTTTTTGAAATCTCTGGGTTTTGGGGATTGTCCTGTAAGATTTTCCCACTTATTCATCACTATCTGTGTGCTGGACTTTTGCTACAAAAAGTCTGTGTGACTTTCCCCCATGTATTTCAGGTAAAAAGAAGTCTCCTGAAGCAAAAATCTTTTTAAATCTGCAACTTTCTGTAATTCTAAGATTTCGTTGCTCACAAGAAGGGATAAACAGTAATAAATCCTTGTTCTTGTCTTGACTAGAGAAATTGGGGTTAAAATCTTGATTTTTCAAACAGTTTCCTTTAAATAAGTTTAAGTTAGAACATTAGAACCAAGTGTTCCGATACACCTCGCAAATTTTTTTCCCTATATCATTTTTCAGAATTCTTCATTTTTAGGACACAATTTTTAAAAAATGTAAATTTTAATGTGATATTCAGTTGCTCAGATACTTGCATAATTGAAACATACCACTCTTAGGTTTAAATTATAAGATGGTTTGTACTTACACATGAAGTTTTGCAGTCTATGAAAACGTGATGTTGTCTAGCATTCCACGTGCAGCCCTCCTTATAAGCCAGTAACGTTGCCAGATTGACAAAAATAATTTTTTCCTACTTCCTATGATCTTACCTTTCGAAAAAAAAAATCAATGGCGAAAAATACCCAATAGTATATTTATGAAGAATTTCTTCGTACGGTCGGGAAGTTTTGTTCCGATTGACCCCGCTGTTCCTATTCACCCCATTTTACGGTACTGTTATGCTATGTAAGCTATTACCTAGTACTTCTTTATAATGCTTAGTTGTTTTAGCCTAAACTTTTTTAATGATTTATGCATCTATAAGTAAAAAGCATTCTTTTTTTTTAATAAAAGTAATTTAACATAGTTAAATTGTTAACGGTCTTTATGTTTTGAAAAAATATTAACTAATTAAAAATGTTTAAAAGAATAGGTATTCAGAACTTGAGGTGTTGAAATTCCCACAGGTGCAATCGTTTCTCTAGAAAAGGTCAATTTCTGTACACAGCATATCGCACCCTTGCTACAAAAATGCCACAACTCAAAAATTGTAATTTTTGAGTTATGACCGTCATTAGACGTAGTTTAAACGTCTCTACCAATCATCAAAAGAGCCAGAAGTTGCATGGAAAAATCGGCCGCCAAAGGACAGTAATGGCGTTTTGTTGTTATCAAGATGCATAGGACTCCTTCCACTGAAATGCCACATCTTGAGTTGTCGTCCAGCCGTTGTAGAGTAACGTGCGTAACTAACGATCATAGTTTGAGATGTATCAGTCTTCATATTGACGAATTCAAAAATACTAAAATGTGCCTAGTCAGCCCGGGAACAGTTTTTTGCAACTCCTGGAAAACGTAGTTTTTTAAGTTGTGGCACTTTTATAGCAAGGGTGTGATAAACTGTTTAGTACTAATTGTTAGCAACAGATAGGATACAGAGATCAAGCATTTGTTATGTGAAGCAGAAGGATTATGAATAAAACTACGTTAACATTTCTTTTTACTGGAAGAAAAAATCTTTCCTTTATGGAAATATTCTTAATTTAGATGGAGTCTTTCTAAAATCAACTACTGAATTAAAGTTTCTTCATGCCTTAAAAAATTACTTCCAGATATATTTATTTATATTTTTTGAACAATGAAATTTTAAAGTTTACAAATACTTTTGTGCTATTGATGTAGAGAAAATTACAACGTTAATTAGGCACAAAAAAGCAGGGATACTGCAGTATCCCTGCTTATTTGTGCCTAATTACCGTTGTAATTTTCTCGAAATGAAATTTTAATTTTGCTACTTTTAGATTTTTTTTTAATTTTGCGTATTTTATTTATTTTGAAATTAAGTTTTAATTTTAATTCTTTATATATTTTTCCAAAGAGCTGTTAATGTTCAACTTACAGTTCCTTGTATTACAGTTCATAGTATTTATATTGATGCTGTATTCTATAAGAAACACTAGATACAGATTATTTTTAAAATCAAGGCCAGATAGCAAGGCTAGTTTGAATAAAGTAGCCAACATAAAATACTTGATCTCACAAGCTCCTAAAAATATGTTTATGCTGCATATTTCTAGAAAATATGAGTTGAAAAAATTTGAAAAGCACGATATTGTACCATAGATAAACGTGAGAAATAACTAATAAAAGACCACGACTGTAAGTTGTATAATAGCAATGATTACAGATCATATATATTTAATGCTAAATTAATTCATAATAACTTTTCATTAGTTTAAATTCATTACTTGTTTATAACATAGGACTCGGAAACGTTTCAAAATTGTATGCAGTCACTTCATTAAGTTGAGATTGGTTTAAGGTTTTTCTGTCATATTGTCAGTTTCCTGACAGTCGATTTCAGTTTAACTTTGTTAATCGAAAAGATAAATGTTACTGGTTACCTAAATATTTGGTAGAAAATCGTGCTTTTCTCTGATCAGTAATTTTCCACTTGAGTTTTAACTTTGGTGTTGTTTGAAATATTTTTAAGATGTTAATAAATTGTACATTGCACCTTTTCTAAAGTTTTTCTAAAGCCAGAAAAAAGTGACTGGCATGCAAACAAAAATTAATAAAAAGCCAGAAAAAAGTAACTGGTAAATAAACAAAAAAAATAAAATAAAAAGCCAGAAAAAAGTTACTGGTAAATAAACAAAAAAATAAATAAATAAAAAGCCAGAAAATATTAACTGGCAAACGAAAAAAAAAAAAGATAAAAAGCCAGAAAAAAGTAACTGGCAAATAAACAAAAAAAAAAAATGCCAGAAAGAAGTAGCTGGCAAACAAAAAAAAAAAAAAAAAAGGCCAGAAAAGAGTAACTGGCAAATAAAAGCCAGAAAAAAGTAACTGGCATGGAACAAAAAGTTAGAAAAAGCCATGGAAAAATAATAATAATAAAAAAAATAAATGGCTTAAAATAAAAACAAATATGTATCACGGCATTTTTTTTTTATTGAAAATGTTCAAAGGTGCAATTGTATTTTCATTGAACAATTTTTTACTCATAAAAACATAACATTGTGTGAAAAATATGGCCCAAGAACTTTATGTAAAGTAAAAAGACAATGTACATGTTTTCTACTGTAACTTTGAAACGACAATGTTTCGCGTATGCGAAAATGCCTTGAATTTCAAAATGAATGTTCATGAAATTTATTCTTGTATAGCTGCTTTGTGTTTCATGAATCAATTTTAATCACAATTTTTAAATCACAATTTTAAGTAACGAAAATACATTGCACTTGTGGGAATAGTAAAGGAAAAGGTTCGATAGGTTTGTGACAATCAATAAGCACTGTTTTCTATCCAAGTGGCAAACAAGTTGCCTCTGAGCGCAGTAGAATTTTTTACTGTTATTCTGAGGTTGAAATTAGGGATGTACCGAAAAGCAAATGTGCCGATTACCGATTAATCAGCTCTTGATAATTGGCAAAGCCGATTAATAATCATTATTTTGAATATAACCAATATCACCATCTTTTTTTTTCCTTGTTTTCTTTTAAAATTCCGATTTTAGAAATAGTTACTAATTTATTTCTGGGAGAAGATTTATTTTTCTCCATTTTTATAAATTTCTCAATGATTTCACAATTTCATCCAATTTCTTTGAGCCAATATTATGCTTAATTATATTACATTAACACATAACATAGTTAACACATTGTTAATTATGTTAACTAGAAAGTTAATGAAATTACTAACTGTTGATGCAATTATTCATTATAGTTTCTTGGTGAAGTATTGAAAAAAAAATATTTTCTTTTTCTATCGATAAATCGGCCAAAATTAGGCCGATTATAAATTATCGGCGAAGTGGCTGATTATGTCTGATTAATCGGTACTGAAGACTAATCGGTGCATCCCTAGCTTAGATTAGCCTTGCTCTGATAGCCTTGCTCTGAGGTGATTATATAAAAACAAGTAAAATAATTAAATAAAAATAAAAAACGAATCATACCAATGTATTTGAGGGTGGTTTTTAATTTTATGACAAAAAATTTATTTTATAAATCTTACCACCTAATTCTTTTCCTTTTGGGTCAGTAACTAACTGGTAAAATGTATATATATATATATATATATATATATATATATATATATATATATATATATATATATATATATATATATATATATATATATATATATATATATATATATATATATGCAAGATGGAAAATGATTAAACTTTTGCATCTATGATATAAGTGCATTTTGTATTGATTCAAGTAATTTTTGAGACATTATATTACTGTAAAATATCATCCAAACGTTTCGCGTTGAAAAGCAGCATGCTAAACAAGTTTAGTATCATCATGTCGCATTACGAAATGTCAAGACTTCATGCTATTTTTAAGTGACATTAAGTAATATAAAAATGAAAAGATAATTTCATGCATTGAGTTGCACCTACAGCCCCAGGTTGTACTGCAAAAAATTTGTGACATGTTACAGTGAAGAAGAAACGCTACATTTCACTAGCCAAAAAATTATAATATTAAGGCAGTGAAATAAATGAGAAGAGCAACAAAATTTAATCTTTATTTTTTTGAGATGCAAACGTTAAGTTTAATATTTATAATTCATCTTTTCTTTTAAAACATGCATACGTCTGCAATGTTTGCCACTTGGATAAAACTACCTTCAATTGTTTAGCGTCCAGATATTAAGCAAGATCGTTTTAAGCTTTTGTTAATCTATCAACATTTATCTTTGGTTTTGGTAGTAGTATTTAGCATGCTTTATATTTTAAAGTGAAAAAAAAAGCCTGTCATTTGAATCCAAAAATCCTTTCGAAGAAAGCAAACTATTAAAAAACAAAAAGGAAATAGTATAGCGCACCTCTGGTAACTTGAGCTATGACTTTGTTATGACCTTGACAATGTTTGCTTCTTTTGGGGGAGTTCAGTAAAAAAGGAACGTGTTATTACAGCGGATTGGAGTTGGTGATACTATGTGAAAGTAACCCAACTCAATTCAGAACCAAATGTTACCCTCAAAAGTGGAAAAAAAAGTAACCCAACTCAATTCAGAACCAAATGTTACCCTCAAAAGTGGTTAACATTGTCAACGTCATGGCTCACCGTTTCAAAGGTGCACCATAGCAGTATTTGGCATGCTTTAGGCAGTTCAGTAAAACAAAAATGTGCTTGCCAACCTTGTCAAACCAAATCTTCTTTTGAAGAACGCAAACTGTATTGCAACACAAAAAAGAAATGGTAACATCGCGCAAAAGAGAAATAAAGACTTAATTGTTCCTCGATGCTCAACAACTGGAGTTTTTGTCACTCAGGAGGCGTGAACTCTACGAGGTTCCTGTCTAACTTGATGAACAATGTTACTAAACCCGCTAAAGTTCTTAGACAATCATGAAATGTTCCATTTTTTTTCTTTCCAAGAACATGACATCCAACTTCATCCTACATGTCTTTAATGTCTGCTCATATAATAGATGACATGCAAAGAATATTCACAAGAGAACTGAAGTGTTTCAATGACTCAAAGTTTACCGTTTGTTTTCGAGATGTGGAAATAAATGAAAGTAGTAAACTTCGAGCAGTTAAAAATGAAAAAGTTCAATGAATTATTTATGAGTGAGCTGGTTAAAATTGTTGATCGACTTGATATCAAAAGGGGAAAAATAATTAGAAACAAAATTGATTAAATGTGCAGCACTTCTATCATAAAAAGCCAAAAAACGAAGCTCTAGAACGTGTTATTCATGAAACCAAAAAATAATGTAAATAAACTGCATACTTTTATAAACGATAAAAATCCAGATTTTAGTGCAACTATATGAATTCTATGTAGTTATGGAAGATGAACGATACAATTCGTCGAGTCCTTATTATCCAACGTAAAATTTTACAAAAGCTCAAACTGTTTTGAATGTGCTTCTGCTCGATTCGGCAATCTCTTGAGTAGAAGATTTGGGCTAGAAAACGGATTTTTTGCTGAATTTCAATGTTAACCGCATCCAAAATGTCCTTTGAAGAATTACTGTTAAATAAGGATGCTAAGAGACAATGTAGGCAACGTTTCTGAGTTAGACTTCACGTGCTGAAAGATTCAGTTTCCCACGCAACTGGAGAGAAAAAGCGTTTTACTTGCGTTTTTACCTTTACGAAAAGTTGATGATACAAGAACTGTTATTGTTCTTGTGAACTGCAAATATGTATGTTAAGTGCTGGCATACAGAGAAAAAAGGGTAACATATTACCCTTGACAAAATCTTGGACTGATGCTACCGTTTTGTCGACTATCTGCACGAAATACAATTGATGAACTGCCATTGCTCTTGTGAACCGAAAATGTGTATGTTGTGTGCTGGCATACAGAGAAAAAAAGGGCACAAACTGTTGGACTGATGATGCTGTTTTATTGAATGTCTGAATGAAATACAATTGATGAATTGTTACAATACAATTGATGAACTGCTATTGGTCTTGGTGAACCGAAAATGTGCATGTTGTGTGATGGCATACAGAGAAAAAAGGGCACAAACTATTGGACTGATGATGCTGTTTTGTTGAATGTCTGAATGAAATGTAATTGATGAATTGTTACAATACAATTGATGAACTGCTATTGGTCTTGGTGAACCGAAAATGTGTATGTTGTGTGATGGCATACAGAGAAAAAAGGGCACAAACTATTGGACTGATGATGCTGTTTTGTTGAATGTCTGAATGAAATGCAATTGATGAATTGTTACAATACAATTGATGAACTGCTATTGGTCTTGGTGAACCGAAAATGTGCATGTTGTGTGATGGCATACAGAGAAAAAAGGGCACAAACTATTGGACTGATGATGCTGTTTTGTTGAATGTCTGAATGAAATGCAATTGATGAATTGTTACAATACAATTGATGAACTGCTATTGGTCTTGGTGAACCGAAAATGTGTATGTTGTGTGATGGCATACAGAGAAAAAAGGGCACAAACTATTGGACTGATGATGCTGTTTTGTTGAATGTCTGAATGAAATGCAATTGATGAATTGTTACAATACAATTGATGAACTGCTATTGGTCTTATGAACCAAAAATGTGTACGTTGTGTGCTGGCATACAGAGAAAAAAGGGCACAAACTATTGGACTGATGATGCTGTTTTGTTGAATGTCTGAATGACTGAATGAAATGCAATTGATGAATTGTTACAATACAATTGATGAACTGCTATTGGTCTTGGTGAACCGAAAATGTGCATGTTGTGTGATGGCATACAGAGACAACAAGAGGGCAACACTTTACCGTAAACAAACTATTGGACCAATGCTACTGTTTTGACGAACTTTATGTGGGAAAACAGCTCATGAAAGGTCAATCTTCAACTGGATTGTCCATCATGAGCGCATTGCATTTTCTACAGCACAGTGAAAGATGAGTGAGCTGTGGGCAACAGTTTATGGATTGTCGAAGAAACACATCTGGCTGCTAACTATTTTTTTTTTTAAATCACTCATGAAAGAACTATCTCCTCTTGAATCACTTGTTAGTTCTACGACCTTCTCTTCAGGAAATAAAACATCATGTTTGATGTTACCTGCAAAGAACTTATTTCTAAAAAAGGTTGGCAAGCATTGTTACATATATATCGCATCCTTGCTACAAAAGTGCCACAACTCAAAAATTATAATTTTTGAGTTATGACCGTCATTAGACGTAGTTTACACGTCTCTACCAATCTTCAAAAGAGCCAGAAGTTGCATTGAAAAATCAGCCGCCAAAGGGCAGTTATGGCGTTTTGTTGTTATCAAGATGCATAGGACCTCTTCCACTGAAATGCCACATCTTGAGTTGTCGTCCAGCCGTCGTAGAGTAACGTGCGTAACTAACGATCATTGTTTGATATGTATCGGTCCTCATATTGACGAATTCAAAAATACTAAAATGTGCCTAGTCAGCCCGGTAACAGTTTTTTGCAATTCCTGGAAAACGTAGTTTTTTGAGTTGTGGCACTTTTGTAGCAAATGTGCGATATGTCCTAAACGTCCATCTTTTCTTTAAATCTCTTGAATTTTAGGACTAATGAGCTGCAGGCAAGAATCATTTGACTGTTGGTCATCAGTTTATTGACTGGCAACAAAATCTGTCTGGTAGTTGGTGAACTTTAAATGTGGAAATCACGTATTGAAAATTAATTTCTTTTTTGTTCAAGTCTTCTACAATAATATAATACAATCGGACGTTCTACCTGACAGAAAAATAACTTAAATTCTTATATTTCTAATTAATCTGCATGTATCATTTACTGTTTGTGTTGCTATGTAATGTATAGTGTTAATCTTAGAAGTTTGTTTAAATCTGCAACATGATATCGCCGTTCCGGAAGAACAATGACGTAACTGAAAAAATTTGTCAAATGCAAATAAGTCCATAGACAATATCAGAAACACGTCCTATATGCAGGGGAACATGGTCGTAACTGTACTTCCACTAAGAACTGCCAGAGGGCTTTTCAGAGGAACAATGACGTAACTGCACTTAGGGGTTGAAATTTAGGGTTGAAATTAGGGTGATTAAATCCAAACCCCTGGTAAATGAGAGTAAAGTATATTTTCAATAGTCTCAATATATTATAATTATTTTCTGTCACTTACACCCTTTTCAATTAAACGTTTTACACAACTGCAAATCGTTTTTTTACTCTCCTGTAAAATTGAAGTTTTTGCATTTACGTCACTGTTCTTCCGGAACAGCGATATTGTCATAGCATGCTTGTTGATTGTCACAATTACTCTATCGGCTCAGTTGTTGAAATATGTTACTTATGGTAATTAGCTTTTGAGTATTTGGTAAATGTACACGATTTGAAATCATTATGCAGCTAATGCTTTTAAATTTAAGATTTTTTGACTGAAACATTCGTGCTATTTTCCAGCCGCAAATAGCAACTTTAATAATATTTATTAACATTTGAAGGAATCACCGAAAAACTGCAAGTCCTCTTTTTAACGAAATCCTTATTTTGTTTTACTGATTCAATTTTAAACTTGTTACTTTTGACTAATTTAATTACTTATAATTAAAGACTATTTAATAAAAATTATTTAAAAAAAAACTCATTCCTTTTAAAATTGTCACTTTATTAGCAAGTGAGTTTAAATTTTAGTTTCACTGAAAATCGGTTTAGTTAGATTTTAGCATTTTGACCTGTGCCAACTTCATTTATAGGTAGACTAAATTTTTATTTAAAGTAAACTTGTTTCGAATTTTCTTGCGTTTATCAATGACAATACTCTTTCACGCTTTTTTCTTTAGCTAATGGTAGATAAGGGCAATTTGATGCAATTAAAAAAAATCTGTTTGATGACGTAGTTTATATTTATTTCGATAGTTTAAACATAATAAACCTAACTGACAGAAAAATCAAAATAAAATTCCAAATTCCAGAAATCAGTACCAATAGAACCCTTACTAGTACATTAACAAGACTTAGGACAGGACACTTCAGGGGGATGAAGATACATAAAGACGGGACAAGGACGTATTGCCTCTGCAAAAATTGCCCAGACACAGAAATAAACCCCGAGCACCTTTTCAACTGTCCCGCTATCCTGGCGAAATTGCAACAAATAAGTGGCAATCCGTGGCCAGACTTATACGAAGAAAATTGTCTTCGTATCGCTGATGAATATCGTATCGCTGATGAACGCTGACATAGGACCTTAGGTCCTATTTACTTCTCTATTTGTGACATGAAACCAACCAACTAACAAAACATAATGAACTAATCTTTGAAGAATATTCTACGAAAATTAAAAAATAAATAAATGAATGAGCTGGGGGCATAGATTCTCTGTGGAAGTGTAAAAAAAATACATTTGCAACGTGCCTTTCATAACTAATCACTGGATCATCTGAAATTAAAAAAAAAGAAAAAACTGATTTTTTACTGAATAAACTTTCTCCGGTAAAAAAGTATTTTTTTTTTTTTTTTAGTTTTGTTATAAACGTATTTTTAAGCAGCGAAAATTTTCATTTTTGAAAAAGAAGTATTTTAACTAAGTGCTGTAAAAAATTTAAAATAATAATAATAATAAATAATAATAAACAAAAGAAGAGAAATCCATTATGGATGTTACCTGTAAAAGCTTATAAATTAACTAATGAACTCATTTTGATTCTTATTTCCCACTATCAAGTGATCAGGGTATCGCAATGAAATTTGCCCTCGACTGCTAATTTCTTCATGAACCATGATGAAAACTTTACGAATAATACTTAACCCATTAATGCCTGACATTTTTTTTTCACAAAGATATTTTGTATAATGGTTGCAAACAGTGTTTAATGGACAGAAAAAAAATATAAAAAATATTATTTAAAAAATAATGTTTTTATTTAGGAAAGAAAAATCGTCCCTTAAAAGTTACGAAAGATCCTAGAGGGTACATACTTTTTTTACTAAACTTTTTTTTCTGCGTACGATATAATATTTAAAAGACATTTTATAAGAAGAAATAAAATCAGCAATTGACATAAACTGGGAAGCTGGGAATCACTTTGAAAACTTAGCTTTTTTTCTTGAGATTGTGAACGATGTGATTTTTGATAAAGATCATATTAAAACTGCTACAGAACACACTTTACAACGGTTATGTGCTGCAATCTGTTAATAACGAATTGAAACAATACCAAGGTACTCATTGAACACTATTATTCGGTTGAAATGTGCATTTTGGGGAAATTCAGACCCTTTTGGACCGTCCCTAAAAAGGGGCGCTTGGGATTAATGGGTTAAAAGTTACTTCATTAATTCAGTAATTGTAGAAGATATTGTTGTCGAAAAAACATCGAACGTTTGCTTTTTTTTTTGTATTGACCTGGTCTTACCATCCCTCGTCACTTAACGAAAACCAAAAAGGTAATTGAAATTAAACTGCCATCGTTCTTAAATTTAAAAACTATTTGTTTTTTGTGCGAGTTCTTACATACTAAGAGTGATTAAATTAGCAACTGTAGTAGTTTATCTTTTTACGAAAAATTATTCACAGGTTGTAAATAAAACTGCGTAGAATGTCTCAAACACAATCCTATTAAGGTGTTCGAACGTCCATCAGTTCTTAATAAACCAGAACTTAATTATTCTCGAATGTTTATTTATCTTTTCAAGTTTTCTGGAAAAGAATCCCCAAAAAAAATTTTCGTAGTCTAACTTGGCAGTTCAGATGTCCGATTTTTAATCTTTTAAGAAATTAGTACGCATTTACTTCTTTTATAGTCGTAACTTTTACGCATGGTAAATCATCCAAACATGCATTCAAAAATAAGCCCTAAAAATTCTGAAAATAGGCAATAAAAAAAATCGCCATTTTATTATAAGAAAAAAAAGTTTTCTCACCCTAATCTGGAAACAAATGGCCTTTCTATTCTCGAATTTACATTTTTGACGATAATATGTACTAGACATTGTATATGTAATAGAGCGATTCCATACCAAATCACCGAAAAAAAAAAAAAAAGTTGGTCGCACGACCGACTCGGATTTTTTTTTAGTTTGGTACACAGATTGATGGTATAGAGGTATGAAAAAGCCCAAAAGGGAAGTTACCTGCTCCACTTATTTTCTGAGATACATGCCCTCAAAGTTTGTCCGCCACGTCAAAATACTAAAAAAGTGATGTCATTTAATCATTTTTTATAAAAAATCGTACTCATGCAAAATAAAAGTGTTAGATATCTATGGAAACTAGTTACTCCAGGCATTCTGAAAAAAAAATTCTAGAACGTTCATAATGAAAATTGCCAAGGTACAGGGCTCTTTGAAGTTGTCACCACAAAAACTTGATTTTGCAGATTTTGCTAAAATTCAGGCATTTATTACAAAAAAAGGCAGACAAAATCAAAGGTTTTCTCACTTTCTGGTAGTGTACAGGTCCTCCTTGTAAATTGCTACGCAATAAATTTTTTGGGTTTCTCACTCCTTCTTGGAAATATTTTAGCTTAAAGATAAGCCGTAAGGCAAAAAATGCGTTTTTGGCCATCTTGGCAGCCATTTTTCTCATAAAGGGGGAGCAGTAGAAAGTTTAATTTTTTTTTAAACAAGCCACTGATATGTTAGCTATTCACAGGAAAAGAGTTTACTTTTGGTTATTTCTCCCATTAAGAGATATCCTGCTGACAGTATATGCATGTTTTTCGCGACGACCATATGCTTTTGTTCCCCCTCTCATGGACTTAAAATTAATTAAACCAAAAAATAATGATATATTTATTATTAGCTGTATTATATACCCAATATGTCATGAAATTTAATTTATTAAATCATTGAACAATAAATTAGATAATTGATGAAAAAAAGAAAAAGTATTTCTCTGATGCCTGAGCATTATGCATTCATAATTATAAAGCACTAAATACTTTCTTGAGAAATTAATTAACATGAATGAGCTCTAAATATTTATATTATAAGCAATACCCAATCTTGTGATTGGGATACTCCTGCTTTTAATTGAAGAATTTCTTGAATATCACATGAATATCAGGAAAATAAATGAGGTCTTTTCGTTTGATGTAGGATATTTTATGACAAATTTCATTTGATGGGTTACTAACTGAGCATGGTGATAAAGAGCTATTAATTTCAGCATCGAATTCCATTTTACCTTATTAACAGTTAAATATTTACAAAACAATTAAATAAATAATTTAATATAAAGCCATGCTTGAAGGATTAAAATTAGTGCAACTAACTTATTCCCATACTGATCTTTACAAAATTGACATGCGTTGAGCACTGATAAGAACTGACAAGAAAAAGTTTACTCACTAAAATATTAGTTCACAGATACTATAAAGCATACATTCTATTTTCCACAAAATAATACTGCAACAAAGAACAAGGGTATCCTCCAGTTTATAGCCATCAATCAGGAACATCCAATCACAAGATTGGGTATTGCCTATGAGATAAATATTCGAAGCTCCTTTATTTTAATTGATTTTTCAAGAAATTCTTTAGTACCTACCCCTTTATACCCTTGTTCTTTGTTGCAGTATTATTTTGTAGAAAATAGAATGTACGCTTTATAGTATCTGTGAACTAGTATTTTAGTGAGTAAACTTATTCTTGTCATGTCTTATCAGTGCTCAACACATGTCAGTTTTGTAAAGATCCGTATGGGAATAAATTAGTTGCACTAATTTTAATTCTTCAAGCATGGCTTTATATTAAATTATTTATTTAATTATTTTATAAATATTTAACTGTTAATAAGGTAAAATGGAATTCGATGCTGAAATTAATAGCTCTTTATCACCATGCTCAGTTAGTAGCCCATCAAATGAAATTTGTCATAAAGTATCCTACATCAAACGAAAAGACCTCATTTATTTTCCTGATATTCATGTGATATTCAAGAAATTCTTCAATTAAAAACAGGAGTATCCTAATCACAAGATTGGGTATTGCTTATAATATAACTATTTAGAGCTCATTTATGTTAATTAATTTCTCAAGAAAGTATTTAGTGCTTTATAATTATGAATGCATAATGCTCAGGCATCAGAGAAATACTTTTTCTTGTTTTCATCGATTATCTAATTTATTGTTCAATGATTTAATAAATTAAATTTCATGACATATTGAGTAGATAATACAGCTAATAATAAATATATAATTATTTTTTGGTTTAATTAATTTTAAGTCCATGAGAGGGGGAACAAAAGCATATGGTCGTCGCGAAAAACATGCATATACTGTCAGCAGGATATCTCTTAATGGGAGAAATAACCAAAAGTAAACTCTTTTGCTGTGAATAGCTAACATATCAGTGGCTTGTTTTAAAAAAAAATTAAAGTTTCTACTGCTCCCCCTTTATGAGAAAAATGGCTGCCAAGATGGCCAAAAACGCATTTTTTGCCTTATGGCTTATTTTTAAGCTAAAATATTTCCAAGAAGGAGTGAGAAACCCAAAAAATTTATTGCGTAGCAATTTACAGGGAGGACCTGTACACTACCAGAAAGTGAGAAAACCTTTGGTTTTGTTTGCCTTTTTTTTTGTAATAAATGCCTGAATTTTAGCAAAATCTGCAAAATCAAGTTTTTGTGGTGACAACTTCAAAGAGCCCTGTACCTTGGCAATTTTCATTATGAACGTTCTAGTTTTTTTTTTCAGAATGCCTGGAGTAACTAATTTTCATAGATATCTAACACTTTTATTTTGCATGAGTACGATTTTTTATAAAAAATGATTAAATAACATCACTTTTTTAGTATTTTGACGTGGCGGACAAATTTTGAGGGCATGTATCTCAGAAAATAAGTGGAGCAGGTAACTTTCCTTTTGGGCTTTTTCATACCTCTATACCATCAATCTGTGTACCAAATTAAAAAAAAATCCGAGTCGGTCGTGCGACCCCCATTCGGTGATTTGGTATGGAATCGCAAAATAATGAAATGCAAAATTCGAAAAAAAAAATCTGGTATGGACCCCACACTACTTCCTTTTACGTGTAAATTTCTTAGTAATTGCCTTAAGTGTTAAAAAAAGTGCTTGGAGTGAGCAAGGTGAGCATTCAAATATTTACTCCCCTAATCTACCACGAAACAATGCAAAAAATATTTTACGATGGTTATTTTTCTAAATATTGCTGATTTTAATATCATTTAGTGAATTTTTCGCAAAATATCGCCAATAGCGCCAAGTTGAACCCAAATTCAAAAAATAATTTTTTCGCCAAATTTGTCGCCAATTTGGCGATATGTCGCCAAGTTGGCGTCAAACACTTGGCGACCAAAAGCTTGGCGACATGTCGCCAAGTGGTGGCGCCAATTCATATCACTTGAGTGTATTGAAATTAACATTGATTTACACCAAAAAAGGGGTAAAAGACCCCTTTGGGAACATTCGAATGCAATCACAAGGGGAGGTGCACAACTAGACCCCCCTCAGAGCCTACATACCAAGCTAGAAGTTTCTACGGCATATAGTTTTTGAGTTATGCGAGCCACATCCGCACATACATCCGCACATACGTACATACAGACGTCACGAGAAAACTCGTCGTAATTTACTCGGGGGTGGTCGAAATTGATTTTTCGGCTGTTTGTATGTTGTTAGGTACATATGCACGTGCTGACAGGTCGAAAAAACTACGCGACATTCATTCAGGGGTGAGCAAAGTCAAAATTTAGATTGAAATTTGAGTGAAATTTTTTTCGTGATCACAATACTTCCTTTACTACGTAAAAGGAAGTAAAAATGGCTACGTGTGAAATGACCACTGGTTGGAAGTAGCGCGTTATAAGTAGCGAAACTACTGTAGTTGATACATTTTTTAGTAGTTTGTAGTGTAGCGCACTTTTTAAAAAAGTAGAGCATAGCGCGATACAAAAAAAAAGCAGTTTGTAGCGTTTTCTGGAAACTTTTAAATTAAAAAAAATTAATCAAATAATGAATTAAAAGAGAACGAAGTAAAAAAACAAGGTTTAATTAACTCTGACTGGTGCAAATCTTGCACGAGTACAGCAGCGGACGCAATGAGAAATAAGAACCATAAAAATATGAGCTGATCTTAGATGGATCATTTTGACGAAATACATTGCACATTACCCAGCTTTAGCCTTCAAATTTCGAGTTGAGCCGCACCGTAGTTTGCGGACGCTCGCTGGTAAGATAAATTCATTTTATCTACCAGTTTGTTGGCTATCTTAGCTACAATAAGAGGATTTTTGCCTCCGGCTCGATCATTGGCTATTCCTAACTGAGGAGCCCATAATAAGGGCGAAACTGCAGTCTTAGGATGCTATATGATCGAGCTGTGGGTGCATTTGCTACATTCTATCTGTTTGATGTCATTGGTTTATTTGGCATTTATTCAAATAAATTTCAAATTCCTAAATATTCCCTGGCAAGAAATTTAAAAAAAAATTGAAAGTCGAATTCTTTCAACCTTTCAACTTTTGAATCCTTTCTTGTGGCGAATATTCGTAAAAATTGTTTCATAAAAAATCTAAAAAGGACAAATTTGAGCAACAAAAAAAAAAAAAAAAAGGAACAAAAAGGAAAATTAACAAATAAATTCAAAGACAATTCCTATAGTCCAGTCAATAAGTAAAAAAAAACGGGCTTGCCTAACAAAAAATGGAGTAGAAGATTTTTTTTTTTTAAATTGTTCGCATTAGTGCCGACATGAAAAAACCAAGTTATCCAATTCGAAAGCCCCCGGGAGAACTTTTGGGGGGCGAAAATAGGGGACTTTTTTTGGTTTTTTCAAAATATCTCAGAAATGGTTAAAGTTAGCGAAAATTCTTAAATACAAAAGTGAAAAAGCATAAAATTTCCTACAACTTTTATAATTACAACTTTTCTGTAGCACCAATAGAAAGCACGCTGCTGCGCACGGAACACAGCCAATTTTCCTCTACCCCGTAAAAAAAAAGCATTTACTCCTAAAAAAAGTCACATTAGTAATCAAAATTTGACTAGAACCTTTATTTTGAGAAAGTTTATCCGTTTATCAACATTATTAGCTTCTTCCTTCCATTTTTTTCTTTCGAGCTGAGCCCCCCCCCCTGCCGTTCCGGGCACTACATATTAGCAAGTCTGGTTTGACAGAGTTGTTAACATCCGACACCAATAACAGACGAAAACATTGTGTAACTGGGATATATAAACATTTATTTAAAATATATTAATTCGTACATACTGCTCTGATTATTACTAATATAAATACAATATTTAAATATATATATGAATGAACAATAGGAAACAACACAATAATGTATAAATGGATGGAGTATTGCACTGGAATTCATGCATGTGAAACATACATTATGCATTCTATATACTGATTATTACTAGCAAAAATACGACACTTAAATGCAAGTGTGAATGAATGAACATTAGGTTAAATACTTAACACAATCATGCATAAATGACGAAACATTAGTAATGATACTCCCCCCCCCCGCCCACTCTAATTAAGAATTATGATCTGGCAGAAGTAGTCATCTTCAAAATTGTGCTACTGGAATATTTTATACACATTCATTTGAAGCACATAAATCATACATTCTATGCCAATTGCTACTGAGAAAAATACGATCTTTGATATACATGTGACTTAATAAATTGTAGGGTACTAATTAGCATGCAATTAAGATAAACATGCACAAATAATGATACAGTAATAATAATATATATACAAAAAATTACCTTCATAAAATGAAAACTTATGTGTAAATTTTTACATGTGCGCAAAAAGATTCGTTCCACCTTAATGTAAAGGACATCAAAATATTTTTATTATCTTCTAAGTCGTTTTGAAGGCCCAGGTTCTCCCAATTCAAAAACTGTAGGATCTAAAAGGACACTGTCGTTCTCGAGTTGTTCTTCAGTTTGTTGCGGTAGTTCTAAAATCTCGTGTAACAAATCTTCTTCCGCAGTCTCATCCAAAGATGAAATTTCTGAAGCATTTTCACAATTCTTGCCACTACAGTTTTTTCACATGCTAGAGCATTTCAAACCTGCCTTGCGACAAGAACAAGCTCCACTACATTTTACTTTGCACGCACAAGATACAGTCTTCAAAAGCGTCTGAGGAGCTGAATCTCTTCTTGTATCAACAGGCATTAAAACTTGCTTTCTGATTTCCCAACCCCACTTCTCCGGATCAATATCGTTGCCTAACCAGCTTTGAATTTGGTGATAGCACCGATAAGAGTGGTAGCGACCAGCATCGCACGTTGGAGGTAGTCGTGCAAGATTTATTTTTGTGCTGTATACTAATTTAACAAATAGGTTACAGCGCAAAGCATCCAAGGGTTGGTTAGAATAATTTACTTCTCCTGTGTACAATATGTAAAGAATTTTTTCTCCAGCTGCAGTTATGTCTTCCTGATGACTGACCGGGTCCATGAATACCTCAATAGCTTCTTTAGTTTCTGGAAATTTTTTGATCATGTTGCACAATTTAATCTTGCCTTGCCCAAAGATTGCCGATGTCGTATCACATCCACTGAATGCATGGATGAACAGGATATTGAAGGGGTCAAATTTAAATGATTTAGTTGAAAAAAATAAATTAGAAACATTCCCTCTTCCAGGTTTTAGAAAGAACAAGTTGCTGGAAGACTGTCCTAAAGCTGTCATTAGTACTAAAAGATCTATATCCTCGCCCACGATGACAACTTTTTTAACTTCTTTTGCTTTTGAAAGAGCAGTCTTCACAATTAGCAAGTCGGCATCTTCTTGAGCCTGCTTGACTTTAATGCCACATCCTTCAAAGTTTTTCATAAGGAGCTGTATGAGACGGTTCTTGTTTTCAGCATTTGCTAAAAATCTTTCTTGAGGAATTTGGGGTATCATGTTGGGTTCAACCATTACCTCAGGAGAAGAGTGCATCCTCATTCGCCTCAATCGTTCAAAACTTTTAGTGCTACTGTGTGAAGGATATCCATCAAATACAACCACAAGCTGCGGTCCATAATGTCTTCCCAAAAATGCTGAGTAGTTTTGAGAGATAGTTGTGAAGGATGCATTGTGAGGCCAAATAACCTTATGTAAGAGATATCCTCCATCTAATACAACTATCGTTTCCTTCTCTGTCATTTCATTGGTTTGAAGAGGTGTAAAAGCCTTGTATAAAGAAGACTTTGTACCTTTTCGCATACCTTCTTCGGAAAATAGTGACATTGGATAAGGTGCAAGTTCATATGACAAAAATATTTTCAAATCTTCATCGGATTGTTTTGATAGGCACAATCTTTGGAAAAGTGTAAGAGGGTCAATAGCAGTTACTTTGAGAGTCTCTATTTTAAAACTATTTACAATTGATGCTAAGGTTGTGACCTTACTCTTCCTCTTGAAAGTCACGTTCTTAAAATTACCATAAGTGACCATTTTATCCACCATTTCCATGCCAACTTCTTGTGCTAAATAGCAGTTAACATCTGCCCCTCCAATTATACCGCTGCTTAAAGACATTATACTGTCAGTGTCTGAAAAGGGAGGGTGTTGTGAGAGCCAATCTCGTAGTTTCATCGAGTCTCGTATGTCTCTATCGATACGAGAACTTCGCATATCCACATGTTGCTCTGATGTGTCATAATTTATATCACAAAAACTTTCAATTTCATTACAAATGTTCTGCATGACTATCATTGCTAAAGTCCATTTTGCCAAAACGTTGTCAGAAAATCCTCTCCCACGTGAAATCCCTCCACAGGATTTCATATTTTTCACTAGTGTCTGCTCAATGGTTTGATCAGACCAAATTCCACACCAGTACTTTCTAGAACGTCTTATGGTGAATTTACCTTTGGTGGTAAAATCCTGAAATTCAATTGGATCCATTATTTGTTCCAGTTTCAACATATCCTGGAGGTACAAGTGCGCACTTTTAGCATACAAGAAGTGACCAGCTGCATGAAAAAACGGAAGAGATTTTTGAACAGTGTCTAGATGCATCTTCCAATTGCTTGTGCGCTCAGCCTCGATGAACTGTTTCAGAAGCGTTATCATACGAAAGTATTGAAGCCATAATTTTGCAGTGGCTCCCTTACTTTCTATGTTACACAGAGCTTGTCTGAATTTTTCTACAATATTTTTCAGCGACGTAATATTAGCATAGGCTGCGAGTATAGTATCTTGATCGCATGCATTAAGCATATTCTTGAGTTCAGAATGCTCACAATCATCAAACTCAATTGTATCCCACACCAAAGAAGCCAAAACAGAATGCATTAATAAGTGTGCTCTCACAGCCCTCGAATATGCGTGTCCATTCAGAATCTTCTCTACACTATTCTCAGCGTAGATTGTAGATAACAGCTGCTGTAAACCACTGCCAGCCATTATTGTACCAATGGCTCCCATGAATGACATCAGAAGGTGAAATCCACCAAGTCTCACAATGATATTGCTTAGTTCAGAATCACAGCTGGCAACAATGTCTCTTGCTTTAAAATATAGGGCTGATCGAACGTCACGAAACATGTTTTTTGGTTGAGTTGCTTGCATTTTTCTGATGCCATTAAAAGTGATGTGTATATTGTGTCGATTTGAGTGGGAGGATTGTTGATGAATGGAAGGCATATTATCCTTGAACGATCGTAATCCTTAGAAGCTGTTATATGTTCCATGAAGCCATTCCATCCCGGAATACTTGGATCTTGAACCCATTTGCCATAAAGCCAGATTATATCAGTGGTCAATGGTACTATTTCATGTGAAATTGGATTAAGTTCCTGCAAATTTTCAATCTTCACATCTTGTAACCCACCACTTCCTCCAAAAGTTTGAAGTTGAACATGACCTGCTTTTTTCACAGTTTCAGCAGTTGATACTTCTGTGAGCCGTTCTATGCTCTCCTGGGAACAAACGGCATTGTGTGGAGTAACACACATAATTCCTCCCATGGCGTGGAATGTTCCAGTACCATCAATTGTCATGATGTTATAATCGGCATTGTCAAAAACGAATTGACAAAATGCTTCTTCCTGCACTTGCGTTTTCTGAGGTTGTAGAACAGCAGATGTTTCAAGGAGAGACGCTTCGTAGTAGGAAGATGAAAAGCCAAGGTATGAAAGAATCTCGATGAGATGCTTGGAACCAAATTTTCTATACAAATATCCACTGATTCCAGTAAGAAGAGAGGACATAAAAGATCTTGGCCTTGCTGCTTTAATGACTGAATGGCACAAAGCTACACATGTTTTTTTCCATTTCGCCAGAGATCCCCGTTTATGCTTCAGTATAATGGACTCCATCAGCAGTTTTAAAGTCTCAGGAATGACTGAATCAACGTCACTTAAGAAGTTGTCAGATGAGGGATAGTCTTTGGTATTATAAACGTTTGATCTTATGTCTGACAAAATAATGTCTGCCGCTGCTTTAACAATTCGCAATTTTTCCTTTTGAGGGTCAGAGTCCTTGTTACTATACCAGTTATCAGTAAGAATTTGGTAACCAACATTTCGAAAGCAAACAACTGGTTTCTTGTTTGCAGTTTCGGCTATTAAAATGTCTTCACCATATTTTTTGTGGAGACGTGATTTTACGGTTCGGATATCAGGACGAAATTCACCCTCTAGTTTACCAATCAAATCCTCTATAAGGAATTGGCACTCCTCTGCGCTGTTTTCAAGGTAGGAGTAAATCACTTCCATAGCCTCATCAACGTTACTTGCTAGTTGTCGTCCTCGCTTCATCCCGCTTTTGGGTCTGTAGTAAAGTTTCTTATAGCAAAACTTGTGGTACCAGGCATCTACAGCAACTAAATCTTCTATATTTGCAATGCGGTCTAGAATCTGCTCCCCCCACTCATCTGCACGATTTTCTGCAGCCTTTGCTATTGTTTCACGTAAACCAAGTTTCATGACTTGATGAATTATGTTTCTTTCATGCACAGGAAGCCGTTCTTGCTTTTTAAAGAAGTCTTCCTGTATCCCCTCTCCACACAAGAAGCATTGCTCTTTAAAACAGAAACCTTCAGTTCTCGATCGAAGGGATGGAGCCACACTGCTTTGACCATCATCACCACAAGCTGCACAACGCCGCAAATATGCTTCAATCATTTTATCATTGATATAGTTTTTGTGACAGGCGGTATGAACTATCACTTCTTTCAAATCCTTCAAAAGACGTTGATGGGCTTCATTCTGACGTTTTTCACTGCATCTTTGTAGATTTTCAATACCCTTCTCCTTCACAATGCTTTGTTTACCTTCATTTAAACTCTTTTCGCAAATAAAACAAGCTCCTTGATTAGGCGCAGCCATCTCTAGAAACAAATGCTGAACACACCAATTTATATTGCGTACGCTCGCTCGAACTGAAATGATCATATGGGGTCGTATTGAGTCGATACAACGCATGTGCAGATAAGAAAAAAAGGGATAGGTCGGGGGGTGTTTTGTTTATGTTCAAGTCAAAGGAGGGTGTTTGGTATAGCTCCCTCAGCTGCGAAACACTCATCATTTGCAAGGTCACACAGCATTGGGGATCCTCCCCCCCTCCCCCCGATTTCCCATGCGTCTTCGCGCACTCTGTTTACCAGTTCGGAAAAAGGGTCAATTTACAAGAAGTTGTAACGTTCTTGCTTTTCATGCTACAAAAAATGTTGTACTGATGAAAGTTGTAGGAAATTTCATGTTTTTTAAACTTTGTATTTAAGAATTTTCGCGGTGTCGGATGAGAACTACTTCTGTCAAACCAGACTTGCTAGTCTGTGGAGCCCCGGGTAAGGGGGGGGGCAGATGGAAAGAAAAATAGCAAAGGAAGAAGCTAATATTGTTGATAAACGGA
Source organism: Uloborus plumipes (assembly GCA_038373865.1). NCBI lineage: Eukaryota > Metazoa > Arthropoda > Arachnida > Araneae > Uloboridae > Uloborus > Uloborus plumipes. Next base: position 19,513 of record JAXGGA010008629.1, on the reverse strand, counting down.
TAAACTTTCTCAAAATAAAGGTTCTAGTCAAATTTTGATAACTAATGTGACTTTTTTTAGGAGTAGGGGAGACTGGGGACGGTTGTGACGCGGGGCGGTTGTGACAATCGTCATATTAGCTAAACCATAATTAATACCTGGTTGAAGCAAAGAGAGAGAGTATCAGCATATTTGTCTGAATGTGTGTCAAAGCATTGCGGTAGCCATCGAGCGACATTAACGCTAGCAGAGGGGTTGGTTACTTTTTAACAGTCAAAAGTAAGTTTTTTTGTTCGATGTCTTTTAGTAATTCCTGTTGAATGGGTACAGATAGAGAAATGAAAGTTTTCTCCCCGTTAGTAGTGAACCTTAATAGTGAAATAGCAGTGATTACTTTTTATGTAGGCTATTTTGTATTGCCATGGCGATTGCTGTTTTCAAAAGTAGTGGGTTGGGGTCGGTTGTGACAAATTGCGTGGGGACGGTTGTGACACGAGTAAAGCATGTTTTTATCATATTTGATGCCCATAATACGCTTGGAGAAGACAGAAATAGGGCAGTGTGACCTAATGAAATATAAAGAAGCTTATAAAGAAGTGAAACTTTTTTTTCTTTCGGACAGCTTTGGAAATGCAACGTTAATCGTAAGTCTTTGCTACGAAACATTCATTCGTAAACGCGATGGAGCCAGCCAGCGCTGTCACAATGAAAACAACGTGTGCATAGGTTATATTGCTCATAATAAAGTGCTTTTGAGCTTACATATACGCTGAAAGCAGATATGAGAGTAAAATGGCTACTGAGAAATGGTCCCGTTCATTTATGAATAGAAATGTTTCACGTCTGTTCGTGTAGCTCATGCAACTAGCCTTTCAAGAGTAACAAGCTTCAATAAAACAAATAAATGTAGAATCTTTCTTTGATACTTGAGAATTGTTATGAACAGACACGGTTATGACCCACAGGATGTGCATAATGTTGCCAAAACAGACGTTACGAAATTCCAAAAACCTGATATTTTTGTAAAACTTGGTATAAGGCTACTTCAACTGAACGAGACACATTGTTAAATGTTAAACTTTCCCAGATGAAGGTTATGCTGAATTACGTTTAATATTACTTGAAATTAAAAGTGATCTAGACTGTTTTGCTGTATTTTTAAACTTGTCACAACCGACCCCAAGCACTGTCACAACCGCCCCTGGGGTGGGGTCGGTTGTGACATTTTTTCCTTTTTTGTTTAGTTTGGTCCTGTGAGTTAACTATTGTACTTAGGGAGAAAACTTTAGTGTTTATAAGCAGACAAATAAACACTTTAACATAAAAACAACTTTAAACCAGCTCACAGGCATTGCTAAGGGATCTATGGGGGAGCAAATGAAAATTGTCACAACCGTACCCAGTCTATCCTAAATGCTTTTTTTTTTTCGGGGTAGAGGAAAATTGTCTGTGTTCCGTGCGCTGCAGCGTGCTTCCTATTGGTGCTACAGAAAAGTTGTAATTATGAAAGTTGTAGGAAATTTTATGCTTTTTCACTTTTGTATTTAAGAATTTTCGCTAACTTTAACCATTTCCGAGATATTTTGAAAAAACCAAAAAAAGTCCCCTATTTTCGCCCCCCAAAAGTTCTCCCGGGGGCTTTCGAATTGGATAACTTTGTTTTTTCATGTCGGCACTAATGCGAACAATTTAAAAAAAAAAAAATCTTCTACTCCATTTTTTGCAAGGTAAAATGTATCTATTGACTGGACTACTAGTTCTATTCCACATCCAAAACGTAAACCACTTGTCGAATTTTTTCGGTCAATACTCAAACGGTGTATGGTTTTATTAATTTTTTTTAAGTAGCGAAGTAGCGACTACAATTCAAAAGTAGTTTGTAGTCGCTACATTTTCAAAAAAGTAGTTGTTGTTGTAGTTAACTACATTTATAACAAAGTAGTTGTAGTTCGTTATAAAAGAAATGTTGTTTTTCCAGGACTGGAAATGACTATAGGTAAAAAATGTTTTCTTCACATAAAAGAAAGAAAATTACGAAAATTTTCGCGTAATGATTCCAACATGATGAATCGAGTCCGTACAAGAAGTTAGATTTTGTATTTTGTGTCTTTTTTGTTTCAAACTTGCAATATTTCAACCCTTCACCTTATTTTGATCATTTTTGAAATCAATTGTAAAGTATGGATCTAGGATAAACCGTTTGTTGAAATAAAGGTATTGGATGTTAAATGGGTAGATAATAGAGAGATTGAGTGTATACAGTATGCAATAAATTCATTAAATTTACTTTAAACAGGTGATTATGTCAAACACATTAAAGGTTTGACACACATTAACAATTCATTTGCGTTATAGTTTGATACATGCACAAATAAATATGTCTTAACCTTAGATATAACGTTGCCCAGCAATACATAAGGGGTGCAACTTCGATGTTGGAAAATTAAAACATCAGTGGTACTGATTCATCGACCAAAAATATTGATGTTTCAAAATATCGATCTTTTTGTACATATGTTTTGTATAAATTTGAATGTACAATAATAACTCGTTACATCGCGACTTGTCATCACTTCAATAGGATATATCGAAGTATATAAATACCTTTGTGCAACAAATGTAAACTAAAATACTACATTAAGGAAGAACAAATACGCAAGGATACTGCAGACACGTGTTTCGGCGTTACAAGGAACACCTTTTCAATGCATAAAAATCGTGAGCTTATGGATGCACAGACATTCGACAAAAGCAAGTACAGTGAGCTCTCACTTGTACGCCGCCTCATTTATGCGCCTTTTTCACTTATACGACGAATTTGAATGGTTCCATCACATTAAATAGCAAAATAATGACAGTATCATTCGTTTATATGCGTCGCTATAAAGATAAATATTTCACTTATGCGCCGAATTTTCCCTAAAATGTATGGAAATTTATTTATTTTTCTGCAAAAAATAAGAATTTTTCTTTACTTTCCTCTTTAATCTTTCGCCTTTATTGCTCACGGAAGGCATTTTTTCCGCATTAACTGGAGTTCGGAGAGGGACAATTATCAATTATGCATCGTTTTAAAGTGAAGAGTTTGTAATTAGTTATGCTACTGTTTTTATTTTCTCTTCATTATCGTAGTTACATTACAGTAATTGCCAAACGTTTGTAATATGTCCCTTTTCTATAGAAACATTCTTATTCATTCTCTATGTTGCGTTTCAGTCTTTTGAATAGGCTTGTTAGTTATGCGTCTCTCTCACTTATGCGCCCTTTTCTGTTGGTCCCTTGGACCTGCGCATAAGTGAGAGTTCACTGTATCCCAGTGTATTTGTGCTCCTTCAACGTTGTATTTTAGTTTACAGGATATATTGAGTTTTTCTGTTGTCTCTGGGAAAGAAAACATCTATTGTATGTCATTTTTTCAGTGAAATAGATATTGAAACTGCTGATTAACCCATTAATGCCTGACATTTTTTATTCCAAAGATATTTTGTTTACTGGTTACAAACAGTGTTTAATGGCCAGGAAAAATAATTTAAAAAATATTATGTAAAAAATAATTTTTTTATTAAGGAAAGAAAAATCGTCCTTTAAGTTACGACAGATCCCAGAGGATACATACTTTTTTCACTAAAATTTTTTTCTGCCTACGAGATAATATTTAAAAAGACATTTTATAAGAGGAAATAAAATCAGCAATGAACATAAACTGGGAAGCTGGGAATCACTTCGAAAACTTGGCTTTTTTTCTTGAGATTGTGAACGATGTGATTTTTGATAAAGATCATATTAAAACTGCTACAGAACGCACTTTACAATGGTTATATGCTCCAATCTGTTTTTAACGAATTGAAACAATACCAAGGTACTCATTGAACACTATGATTTGGTTGAAATGTTCATTTTGGGGGAATTCAGACCCTTTTTTGGACCGTCCCTACAAAGGGACGCTAGGCATTAATGGGTTAACGATGTAACTTTTTTACCACATGTTTTCGAGGAACTTTTTTTTTCTGTAATATAAAACATCGAAGTACAAAAATCCTCAGCCGTAAATTATCGGGGGTAACTGAAGAAAGCTTTTCTCCATGAGATATGTACTGCAACTACAGGTTGACGATGAACCTTTTTGTTGCATATTTTTATGAATTTTTTGTTCATAAAACATCGTTATAAAAAAAATGCGAAGCCAAATTGGCGATATTGGAGTTAATATCGCCATTTGGTATAAATACCGGGGTCCACGTGCTCGCTCTCAGTTCTCTTACAGCTTTCATGTTGTTTGCTGAGCTTCTTGCACTGAGGAAGGGGCTCCATCGTAGCCTTGAAATAGCTATTTGCTGTACTTTCTACCTTATTTGTGATTTATTTACGTTGATTTTTAACTTCAAACAAATTGGCGATAACTAAACAATATCGAGCTCAGAACATCGATAGCAATCATAAACTCTTTTCAAAGAAATTAAAACTTCAACTACTGATTGAAGGTGCATTTTTTTTTAATGAGTATAATTAACACATATTTTCACGCACCTTTTGTGCTGAAATATGAAGCATAGACATCGGAAAAAAACACCGAACACAAAACATCCGAGAGGTAAAAAACATCGATCCTCAAACATCGATGGTAAAAGCATCGATGTTCTTTTAATATCATCATCGATGCAGCACTGCAGTGCCCTACGCTAATAAAATCACTGCATTATAGAATTAGCAGCTTTATAAAATCAAATCTGGAAGAACATAATCATAATTATTATGGATATGAGCAAATATTTAGAAAAGTGCCAATTTGAGTCTAAAGTGAATTTTCACTAGTATTTCAATAACTAGTTTAAAAAAATAATTTTACCCAGAAAGAAGACAAAGTTTTGCTTTCATTTCATCTAGTAACATCAGAAAAAAAAAATTTTTTTCTTCAGAAAATATTTATTTTATACTTCAAAAATCAGATCGGTAACGTGTCCCCAGTAGGAAAGCTTAGCATGCAAACAGGTCATGTGCACTTTCTAACTTCCCAAAAAAACGCACTTGCACAAAAAACGATTCTATTTTTACCCCTTTGTTAATATTTTACTTCATTTTTGCTTTAATAGATTTCTGATTTTCTAGGGAATGCGAAATAAGCGTGTCCCTCAGTTCCACATCAGAGCGGTAACAATAACTTCCGATCTATATTTAGGCTCCCAAAATCATTTCCTGCACCTATACCACGTGATACTGAGTACCTGGTGGGATGTTTTATCGAATCGTAATTAAAAATTTGCATTTATGCATCTAAAATTGTGGGTAAGATTTTTTAAAGTGATTTTATAAAATGTGTGTCATTTAAGTTATCAGATCGGTAACACGCTCTAAAATTCGCAGTTTTTGTTATTTTAAAAGTTATTTTATATATAAGTATAGTATTTTATTGCAAGTGAAAAAACCACGTGTTTGATTTCGGTTTAGCGCAATCGACTCGGAAATAAAAAATAATCTTTGTCGGTTTGTCAGATCGGTAACAGTCAGAGCGGTGACATTGAAAGACAGTGAATATGTTACCGAACTGACTCTCACGTTTCAGAATCATTAAAAAGCAAAAAAAAAACATAGGTTTTAGCCATATATATTGAATATTTTTGTTCTTAAAAAATGAAAAGCAATGAGTTTTAGTACAATTGCTTCATTTGTGGTTTGTATAACCTGATAATGGAAGTAATACACGGCAACACGGTGTGCTTGGTGTGGTTGTCTGCGTTTCTAGATGGCTGATTTTAAAGATGAAGCTTTTTATGGTTTGCTTCAGACCTGCTACATGAAGATTGAAAATGCCATAAATTCGAAATGCAATATGAGTCAACAGTTTCGGGATGAAGCCAGGAATGCTGTGAATGAACTAAAGCTTTTAATTCCTATGAATTTCGAGCGTGTGAAGTCTCATACTTATCGGGAAGCTTGTAAAGACACCTTAAGTGAGTTTTTATCTGTGAAGAAACCGTCTTTTGCCAGTGTCGCTGCCCCATCCGTGGATAGCGTCCCCGTAGTTTCATCCAAATCCGCTGACTTAACTGGTAATAAACAAGCTGATGTACCCTTTGATGGCAAAAAGTTGAAAACCAAGATAGTCATAAATGGTGCTAACAAGTCTGCTGGCTTAAAAATTATCCCCAAGTTACCGAAAAGGAAATCTTTATTTTTATCCCGGTTAAGTCCGGATTCAACAGCTAAGCAAGTGCTCGATTTTTTAACACCTCTGAAACTGGATTACGTACAATGCAAAAAATTAGCGACCAGGTATAACACTTACTCTTCTTTTCACATTGAGGTATGTGAAAACGATTTTTCTAACTTAATGAATCCAACAGTGTGGCCTGAAGGATCCTTTGTTACTGAATTCTTTGGTCGTTTACGAAGCGATCGTGTTATACAGGACGAGATTGCTAGTTGTGGGATTCTGACTCCTAATAACGATATTGAGAAATGACTTCATATTTACTACCAAAACGTCCGCGGCCTGAGAACAAAAATACCTGATTTCTATAGCTCGGTTTCATCAGATAATTTTGATATAATTTGCCTCACTGAGACTTGGCTTTGCAATGATATTGACACAGATGATTTATTTGATAATAGATATACTGTTTTTAGGAGGGATCGTGATTTTGTTGCCAATGACTGTAGGCGTGGAGGTGGTGTAGTTATTGCTGTCAAGAACTGTTTTTCTGCTGTTCGTATTGATATGCCGGACTTGGACCTTGAGTCTTTGTGGATTTCAGTTAATCTAAGGTTTTCCCGTAAATTGTTGTTGTGTGTTATTTACTGTTCACCTGGTTTCAACAGTGATAAATATCTCAAGTTTTTTGACTGTTTTGATCGTTTTATTTCTTACGATAACATTTTTATCTGTGGTGATTTTAACCTGCCTAATATCGGTGATGTTGACAATGTTCATATCATGGATTCTTGTGGAAGAAATTTATTTAATTTTATGAATCTGTATGACCTTAAACAATTCAATAATGTTCTCAATTATAATAACAAATACTTAGACTTAATTTTATCTAATATTCAGTATTGTGATATTTCTGTTGATCGTTGTGATATTCCTCTTGTCTCAGAAGATCTGCATCATCCGGCTCTTGTAATTGATGTTAAATTTATGCTTGAGCGTTATAGAAAATGTTGTGCTAAAAATACTAGTTATGACTTTAAGAGAGCTGATTTTTTACAAATGTTTTGTATGTTTTCTGAAATTGACTGGAACTTTTTAAATACTTTTAATGATGTTAATTTGGCAGTCTCTGGGTTTTATAATATTTTATTCAATGTTTTTAGTGAAAACCATTCCCATGAAAATTAATAACAGGAAATTTCCTTTCTGGTACTCTACTGAAACCAAGAGGTTGATAAAGCATAAGAAAAAAGTTCGCAATTTGGCTTTAAGAAGCGACGATCCCAATGTGCTTAGTGAATTCAGAACTCTCAGATCTATTCTTAAGAGCAGCATTAAGGATGATTACAGTAAATATTTGCGTATAACAGAAAATAATCTTATTTCTGATCCTAAGAAGTTTTGGTCCTATTTTCATAAAAACTACTCCCCGCCTAACAAAATGTTTTACAACAATATGTGCTTTGATAATGATCGAGATATTGCTGGGGCATTCGCTAACTATTTTAGTTCTGTTTATCAAACTAGTTCTAGTTATGACAGGAATTTGAGTATTTATGACAATAATGTCTGTGACCTAATTAAGATTGATAAAATTACTTATGATGATGTGATATTTGCCATTGGTGCTTTAAAGTCCTCTTCAACCGTTGGGGTTGATAATGTGCCTTCTTTTATTGTTAAAGGTTGTGCTGATGGGCTAATCTATCCTCTTCTTATTTTGTTTAACCTTTCTTTAAAGACAAACAATTTCCCTGATGCTTGGAAGCATACAAAAATTATTCCTGTTTTTAAGGCAGGGAATAAAAATGATTGCAGAAATTATCGCCCTATTGCTATTTTGAGCCCTTTTTCTAAAGTTTTTGAAACAATTATATATAAAAAGCTCTTTTATCAAGTTAAAAATTTAATCTCACCTGCTCAGCATGGTTTTTTCCCCAGACGTTCTACGAGTACCAATTTGTTTTGTTTAAATAATAAAATAATTTCGTCATTTGAAAGTAGTGGTCAACTTGATGTTGTTTATACTGATTTTGCAAAAGCGTTTGATGTGGTTGACTTCGGTATTCTTTTACGGAAATTGAACTACATTGGCTTTCACATTAATCTTACTGACTGGTTTTTTTCATATTTAAGTTGTCGTATGTTATGTGTTTATATTAATGGTGCTATTTCTGATGATTTTACTAATACTTCTGGTGTGCCGCAAGGCTCTAATTTAGGACCTTTGCTTTTTAGCCTACTTTCCCGTTAAAAATAAAAGAAACGAAAAAAGCATTAAAATTGGCTTAATGCATCTAAAAAATGTCGCCAAGTCCAAAAAATGTCGCCAAGTCCAAAAAATATCGCCAAGTAAAAAAAATATCGCCAAGTAAAAAAAAGTCAAAAAGAAACAAAAAAATGAAATAAATATCGAAAAATTAAAAATTTGAAAGTAGGGTATTGAGATGGGGAATTTGTGTGTCTGTCGTCGGTCGGTCTGTCGGTCGTCGTCTGTCTGTCCCCCCCTAATAACTTTTGAATGAACATTCCGATTTGGACAAACATTTTTTTGTTGGAAAGATCTCGGCGAGTACAGCTCATTCCCATATTTGATTTTTTGATTTGAACAATTTTTGGTTCAACTTTGAGCCGTTCAAATAACCGGTCCCGCGATACTAACTTTTGAATGAACAGTCCGATTTGAACAAACTTTTTTTTGTTCGAAAGATCTTTTCAAGGATACTTCATTCCCGTACCTACATTTTTGATTTGAACAATTTTTTCGTTCAACATTGAACCGTTCAAAAAAGCTCTCACACCTAATAACTTTTGAGTGAACAGTCCGATTTAAACAAACTTTTTTTTGTTCGAAAGATCTCGGCAAGGATGCTTCATTACCGTATTTAAATTTTCAATTTGAACATTTTTTTCGTTCAACATTGAACCGTTCAAACAACCTTTCCCCACCTAATAACTTTTAAGTGAACCGTCGGAATTGAATAAACTTTTTTTTGTTCGAAAGATCTCGGAGAGGCTCCTTCCCATATTTCACTTTTCAATTTGAACAATTTTTCGTTCAATGATGAACCGTTCAGAAAAAATTTTAACATGAGCGCCTACGGAGAAATTTAAATTGAATGTTGATTCTGAACTTCAAGGCGGATTTCCTTCAAACTAACTTTGTAAGAAAATGGTTTTGATAAATAATGTATTGTAAAGTACTTTTCTGAATAATCTTCTGTGAGGACTCTGATTCCGACTCCGACTCCGCAGACATGGCGGAAATGCAGGCTCAGAAAAAAATGACTGACTGGGCAGACGATTTTTTGTTTATTTATTTATTTGTTTTGTTTAATTTATTATTATTATGATTTTTTTTTTGGCAGACGATAATTTTTTTTTTGTTAACAAAAATTTGTCATTCACGAGAGCATTTTATTCTTTATTTATATTTAACAACTGGCAACGGATTAAAAATGAAATTCAAGACATTTTATTAACGAACGAGTTTTTTTTTCTTTCTTTGGTAAAATGTGTTTTGAAGTTCTGTGTACTTTTATTTTATTTGTTTATTTTTTTTCTTTTGAAAACGATTGTGGAATTTTTCTACGGAAGAACTATAACAGTTACATTCTTTAAAAGGTGCGACAAAACTTAATTGACTCGTTTATTTAATTTTTACGTGTCTATTTCATGTGATGAGAGGGGTATATTTTGCTTTTAGAAATCAGCTTTAAGTGCTATAGAGGTATGTTTGACATAATTTTCAGTTTCAGATAATCAAGAGAATATTGATCAGATGCTACAATGCCGATTTCGATGTACGGGAAAGTAGGCTCGTTTAGTTCTTGACAGAACTTCTTGTTATTTTATTCATTAACGATATTTGTGATACTTTTCAACATTGTGATTACCTTCTTTTTGCCGATGATTTAAAACTTTTCAGAGACATTCGTACTACCGCAGATGTTACTCTTTTACAAATCGATTTGGATAATTTGCACCAGTGGTGCATTCAAAATAGGCTTTTTTTGAACATTAGTAAATGCAATGTTATGAGTTATAGTCGTAGATCTGAGCCATTCATTCATTCGTATAAAATTAATAAACAGTGTTTATCACGTCTTGACTTTATTAAGGATCTGGGGGTCACTTTTAGTACTAAGCTTGATTTTACAGTACATATTAACAACATCGTTTCTAATGCTTATAGGGTTCTTGGTTTTCTTAAACGTAAGACTAAAGACTTTTCTAATGAGCAAGCAATTAAAGCGCTTTATTTTTGCCTTGTGCGCTCCAAACTGGAGTATTGTAGTCTTATTTGGGATCCTTATTATAATAACAAAATTAAAATTATTGAGCAAATTCAATCCAAATTTATTTTTTATCTGTGTTACAGAACCCATAACCATGATTTTTTGACGTATTCATACTCTAATTTATGCAAAATTTATCATGTTCCAAACCTTAAGTCACGTCGTGAACTTTTGTGTCTTCTTTTTTTTTTATAAAGCCCTTAACAATCTTATTGACTGCTCAGATATTATTAATTCCATCCATTTTGCTGTTCCAAATAGAACTCTTAGGAGTCATCTGTGTTTTAAAAATATTTTTACAAAGTTTAATTATGTTGATAATTTTTGTCTTTTTAAATTTTACAAACTTTTTAACTCTCATTGTCGCGTTTTGGACATTTTTAATATGTCTTTTAATAATTTTAAGTCTATTTGTTTTAATATTTTAAATGTGTAATTTGTTTTAATTCATTTGTTGTCTTTTAAAATTTTACGAAATTTTAATTCCTTGTCTTGTTTCAGATATTTTTAGACATTTTTAAGTCTTTTAATTATTGTAAGTCTATATTTTTCAATATTTTGAATGTATAAATTGTTTTAATTGTTCTTGTTTTACTTGCCACTGTTACTGGATTCGTCTGTTGTGCGCAATACTTTAAATAAATAAATAAATAAATAAATAAATAGAAGTTAGTAAAATAAGAAAAATTGACAATGCAGAAATTAAGTTAATTAATTATTATTATTTTATTTATTTATTTTCTTTGGTGCTTCAATTTCTCATAACTTCGCAAAATAACTAGATAATAACTAGCATGCTAAATTTGAATTTCTGATCAAGAAATTAAATTTCCTGCAACTAATTAAATAAAAGCAAGCAGCAGAGTTATGTGTTGAAAAAGTTGAAGTTGTGTGTTGTTTCAAAACAAATGTTTTATTAGCTTGGATTTGGTAATCTCATAATTTATTTTATCTAAAAACCTTATCGCTCATTTTTATTTCCAAGAAATGCTTTTTTATAATAAAATTTGATTTTTTAGCTAATATATATATTTTAATATAATTATCTTAATTCTATGTTAAAAATGCAAGGAAATGATATCCTTTTTAGAGATGTTAATGAAGACTGAAAGCATAAACTCAGATATGTAGCTCATATTAACATCAGATCTGTAACACTCATCAGATCTGTAACGGCTTAAAAGTGAGTAATTTAAGGAGGGGGTAAATAACTTCCTTGACCTCCCCCCTTTTATTTTCTTGCATTTAGACCCAATTTAGACTTAAAATCCAATATTAATTTTTTTCTGCAAAAACATTTTTTAATCAGGAAACTCCAACTTCAAATTGGCACTTTTCAAAATATTGGCTCACGGCCGGTTTCGTACAAGTTTACAATTTCGATTTTCACTACACTTTTATTGCTACTGTTTTCTCTTCTAAGTACCTATCGCCCCTTCAGGGACGTAACTAGAGGGGGGCAGACGGGGCTCGTGCCCGGGCGCCAGATTTTAGGGGCGCTGAACTGGCTAAATAACTGGATAATTTTCTTTTCATTATTTAAAAAAAAGACAAATTTTTAAAAGCCAGCTCTCTCTCTCTCTAAAAAAAAAAAAAAAGCTCAATGCAGGCATAGGCAGAAAGTTAAAGAAATGTCTTTTATTGTGGAAAAGGCGTGGGAAAGATCGACGGAAAGAAAGTGAGGAGAGAGCAGTAAATGGCATGAATATATTTTCTTTTAGAGAATGACCAGTAAAAGTGCTTCTTCTTAAAGTATTGTATGTATTTAGTTAGTGCTTTTTGTTCATTCTCTATGTAATATACGTTGAGTATACCCTTATATGACGGTCCAGACGTTAGCGTGGCGATTTTTTTCGACAAATATTTTATTTTATTTCAATTAGGGGGGGGGGGGGGGGGGGGGGCGAAGCAAAGTCTTGCCCCAGTTCAAAAATGGCCTAGTTACGTCTCTGCGCCCCTCAAGAATTTACCGCCCCTTTGAGGAGCCAGATGGGAAGGAGGGAGGGCCACTGGTCTAAGAGCTAGCAACGTTTTCGAGCGACAATTTTAGCCCATTTATGTCCAAGTTTTTTTAACAATTTTTATCAATTTTTGTCTGCTTAAAACTTTTACTTGGAATGGTTTACATCCATTTTAGGCGTAAAATAGTTCGCCCTTGCCATATTTATGAAGTTATCTAACGTCCTGTTTATGGGATATTTTGCAGATATGTGAGCAAACTACGATCTTACTTGACTTTACTTTAGCTAAGTAACCTTACAGAAGACATCTCTGATCCATCTCAAGCACATCATTTTTAAATAGTTTAATTTTATAAAAAATAAGTTCGCAAAAAAAAAATACTTTCTTTGGCTACCCATGATGGATCGTTGCTTGACTGATTTGTCTGAAAATAGCTGTCAATAAATAAACTCTGAGGTCCAACTAGTGGCTCTAACAGGTTTTCTCAAGAAGAAGGGCTATCTAACTTGTGAAAAACAAGCTTTAGTAAAAGGATACACCCATTACAGGTTTTTGTATGCAGTAACCAAGGCTTCACTAGATAGCGTTTTATACAGGCTGCTTCATTTGATCAAAATCCTTGGGATAAAAACGGTGGTCCTTGTCCAGCGACATCTATCGAATTTTATGGTAACTAACATTTCTACAAATCAGATAATAAAAGACAAAATTAAAAGTTAATTTGTTGGCGACCATTTTACAATTTGGCATTCAATTCTATTTTAGTATATTTTAACGTTATTTAATAGCTTGTTTTATTTGTTGGTTTATTCTGCATTTTAACGGCTTATTTTAATTAGTTAGCGAATTATTTTTCATTTTAATTGATTCTAATTATTAATTAACTATGAAACGACACTGGCACCGCAGAGCGATAAATGGCGAATCTGTTCGCTAAGCGAGCCAATACTACCAACGGGTTGCCATAGAACTTTTTAAAATTCAGTCCACAGTTCGCCATGATACTTTTGGTCGTCGCAATATTGTAGTTTTGTTTATTTTTTTCGTACTTGTATTGCTCTTTAGTACCAAGCGATTATATATGCTCATTTCGTTGTTACTAAAAAAATATGTTTTGTTGTCAATCGTCTTTCCGTTGAACACCATCGCTTCATAACAATAACATTCTGGGGCATCAAAATGAAATGTCTCGACGAATAGATTCGCCATTTATCGCTCTGATGGGTCAACGCTATCAAAATGAACATCTGAGCTTTTGCGTAGCAATTAAGATCGTGTGAGCAACAATAATGAAACAAAATAGTAAATAGAACAATATTATTTCATTGCTACATTTTTACTTTCTTCTATATCTAATATATAGAAGAAAGTATTGGTTTCGTGAAAATTTTCGAATGTCGAATTTTGACGGATTTGCACGTTTTGAGGTGCGCTGAGTCCATTTCGACCATTTTTGGAAAATGTCTGTCTGTGTGTGTGTGTGTCTGTGTGTGAGTCTGTATGTGTGTGACCAGTTTTTTTGGCCGCGCTAGAGCAAAAACTACTGCATGAAATCGAACAAAAATTTTTGCACATATGTACCACCATGTGAACTGGTGCACCTGACTTTGTTTAGCGAATTCCTCCAAGGGGGGTGGAGCAATCGCACGTGTTCTGCGCGGGAGTGAGTGCTATATCTCAGGAAGTAACCGGCGGAATCAAACGAAAATTGGTCCATAGGTAGACCCTACTGAGTACAGGTGCTGATTCAATTTGTTTGTCAATATCTCCAAGGGGGGTGGAGCAATCGCACGTGTTCTGCGCGGGGTGATTGCTATATCTCAGGAAGTAACCGGCGGAATCAAACGAAAATTGGTCCATAGGTAGACCCTATTGAGTACAGGTGCTGATTCAATTTGTTTGTCAATATCTCCAAGGGGGGTGGAGCAATCGCACGTGTTCTGCGCGGGGGTGACTGCTATATCTCAGGAAGTAACCGGCGGAATCAAACGAAAATTGGTCCATAGGTAGACCCTATTGAGTACAGGTGCTGATTCAATTTGTGTGTCAATATCTCAAAGGGGGGTGGAGCAATCAAAAGTGCTTATTTTGTCATTGCACCTACTGTATCTCGGGAAATATTGCTGCGATTTGAATGAAATTTGGAATAACACTAACCCAATATGGAAGCAAGCATCGATTAAATTTTGGCGCCAATCGCCCCAGGGGGAGGGTGGGGTGATTTTTGCGCTTAGTCAACAATGCAAAAAATTAATTCATTAAAAAATCGCTTTCACGCTATTTAATTATCAAAACAGCTGAAAACTTTCAATGATTTGAAATTTTTAACTGTTGCCAATTTCTTTTTACTAACAAATAAAATGTTTGCAATTTATCTAAACAAGGCTTTTGCAATGATTTCCAATTTCGCTCATTGATTCTGCATTTGCAGGGTTATTACGATAATTGGGAAATTGGAGCTGTTTCCAATTACTCGGGCGAGTACGTATTTTATTTTGTAACAGGAATTCATAAGATAGATATAGAAGAAAGTTTCGTGACGGCCACGACAGCTAGTTATTTATCGGCTGCGAATTTAAGCGTATATTTTATTAATTCAGAGATGTCAAAATGGAACGCCATTGCTATATGTTGCTAATTTGAAGAAAGTAAACAGATGAATGAATGTCGTATGACTGAATCATGAGTTGTGCCCAACTTTACCTGAAAAGGGAATTTATTGCCTCTAAAAAGCAGTACTAATAAGGCCTTCGGCATCAATTCACTCAGTACTCCACTTCAGTTAACTATATCAATATTTTTTAACCCTTAAAGATAGGATAAACATCACTTTTTACAGCAGAAACAATATGCTAATAAATGTAAACAAACATTTGGGTGGTCCTTGTTCAGCGCTCTCTAGCGGGCAAATCTTTACCATTGATGTTTTGAGTTATGATACAGCCTTAATAAAACGATATCTAGTGAAGCCTTGCAGTAACTAACAAGCGTCCCGTTTTTTGGCTACTGGGCATAAATGGGTTAAAACGTCTGGCTCTTTCATATATCTTTCCCTATGCTCTTCCAAACAGCATATGGGGGGGGGGGGGTCTGGCAGCTGAGAGTGATTGCGCTCCTCACTGCGCATCACGTTTTTGCTGGTAAAAATAGTATTTTTTTAAAACCATTTTGGGGCAATTAGAAACTTAAAACTGTGGTAAGTATGTCATGTAATATATTAATGGAAAGCTCTATTTCTTGACTTCACGATGGTTTTTCAATTTTTATTCTACTGGAATTAGTGAAGTTGCGCGTAAAAACTTAGTTTTTTTTTTTCGTTCTTTAGCAGTTCTGTATTTTGTACCATTTTTGAAGTAGAAATCTAAAACTTGGCAAACTTGGTTATTTTTCTTGTCATATGCGTCCTTTACACCAATTTTTGTCAAAATCGGACATGGTGAGGTCAAAAAAATTTTTTTTCATAACTGGTTTGACTCGAAATTGTTCAAAAACGACTTAAAAAGCATTATTTTTCGAGTAAAAGTGTGGTGCGCAGTTAAAAACTCAACCCCTTTCGGCGGGCAGACTCCCGGCAGGCTGCTCAGAAGAGTATAGGGAAAGATATATTAACCCATTTATGCCCAAGTTTTTTTTTTTTTTTTGCAATTTTTTCAATTTTTATCTGCTTAAAACTCTTACTTGGAATGGTTTACATAGATTTTAGGCTTAGAATAGCTCGCCGTTGCCATATTTATTGTTATTTAACGTCCTGTTTATGGGATATTTTGCAGATATGTGAGCAAAATACGCGACCTTACTTGACTTTACTTTTGCAAAGTAACATTACAGAGGGCATCTCTGATCAATTTCAAGCACATCATTTTGAAATAGTTTAATTTTATGAGAAATAAGTTCGCAAAAAAAACTAACTTTCTGTGGCTACCAATGCCGAATCGTTGCTTGACTGATTTGTCTGAAAATAGCTGTCAACAAATAAACTCTGATGGCCAACTAGTGGCTCTAACTGGTTTTCTCAAGAAGGACTGTTTAACTTGTGAAAAACAGCTTTAGTAAAATGCTATACCCATTGCAGGTTTTTGCATGCAGTAACTAACAAGCGTCCCGTTTTTAGGCTACTGGGCAAAAATGGGTTAAAGATCCAGACTTCTTAAAATGGTTATTTTTTCGATGTTATTATCTCTTGAACTATAATATTCTCCATGTTTAGCCTCGAGGGATCAGTTACCAGATAAACTACAAATACACAATAACACACACATACTTCAAAGTTTAATACGCTTTTAATACTTGCATGCAGTGTGTACATCAACACTCCAGTTCTTCACCGTTTCACGAACATGCGATAAATAAACAATTCAGCGCGAAAAAGCCGCACTGAGAACAACAACTATAAAGGAAAAAAAAACACTTTCAATACAGAGCAAACAGTAAAAATGTCAAAAGGGAAATAGAGTTCCTCTTCCTGGTCAAGCCAGGTGCGTTTTCTTCACTTGGCACAAAGCTTGGCTCTTTTCTCAGTAGCTTGGCACTGATCCAGGAGGCAGATATGCGTAATAGGACACTTCATCGTAACCTGTAAAAAAGTTACATTATGATTTAGACTTCAAGTTTAGCCAACAGTGCAGCATAGCTAGTAACAAAGACAACAGGATGCTTGGGTTTATTAATAGTTCTATTTCAAAAAAGTCTAAGAAGGCTCTTCTGCCTCTATATAGAAGTTTGGTAAGACCTCATTTGGAGTATGTTGTTCAGTTTTGGTTTCCTTATCTGAAGAAAGATATTAATTTATTGGAAGGGGTACAAAGAAGGGCTACAAGGTTAGTGAATGGATTTTCTAATTTAGACTATGATTCCAGACTTAGAATGCTTAACATGTATAGTCTTGAGCAAAGGAGAACCAGAGGGGACATGATTCAGTTATTTAAATTTATTAATGAATGATGTTGCAGGGTTAGATTTTTGCACAGAAAGCAGGGCAAGGGGTCATTGTTTTAAGCTGTTCTAATCTCAGGCTAACCTGGAAATTCGAAAAAATGACTATTTTAGCAGGGTAGTAGGAACTTGGAACAGTTTACCGGAAGAGGCGGTAAGGAGCAATGGAGTAGATAGCTTGAAGAGGGCCATTGATCTTCATTGGGGTCTTTAATTTGACTAGGACCAGCCCAGTTGGGCCCAGAGCCTGCTGCTGGTCGTCGCATTTGTATTTGTATTTGATTATTGTTTTGTACAGTGGAACCTCGCTAACTCGACACCGAATTCGAACACCGAAAAATGTCGAGTTAAGTGGGTGTCAAGTTACCGAGGCTCCATAGTTGCAACTCTTAAGGAGTGATTTGTATTTGCTAGTAATTATTCAGCTTATAAAAACCTATTTCAATCAAGGAGTTGTCTTTTGTAAACTCTGAAAAGAGTAAATTAGTATAAATACAAGTACTTAGAATAAATTAAAAATTAATAAAAAAAAAACGCCCCTGCTTGCCGACCTTATATTAAAATGAACGTCACTGGTTAGAGAGCATTTTAAATTTAAATATAGTTTATTGTTTTCGAGAGGACGTGGTAAACACAAAAAAGGAAAAATAATAGTTACTAGGGTCATTCCATAGAAATGTCAACCTCAGCCGAAGAAAAAAAAAATACAGAAGTGAAAAAAGTATCAAAAAATAAATAAAAATTCATACAACATAAGAAATTTTAAAAAATTGGAAAAGTATTGTAATTATCACTGCGATTAGCCATAATCAATAGTTTTTAGTGTGTTTACTGCTTGTTATTCGATGGTTACGTTAGTCACACTCTATCTTGAGTAAAAGTGACACTTAAGACTAAAAAAAATTAAGATTCAATAAATGTGTTTTATGTTTTTAAAAGCCAACTTTACACATTTTTACTTTCTTCTATATCTAATATATAGAAAAAAGTATTGGTTTCGTGAAAATTTTCGAATGTCGAATTTTGACGGATTTGCACGTTTTGAGGTGCGCTGAGTCCATTTCGACCATTTTTGGAAAATGTCTGTCTGTCTGTGTGTGTGTGTGTCTGTGTGTGAGTCTGTATGTGTGTGACCAGTTTTTGTGGCCGCGCTAGAGCAAAAACTACTGAATGAAATCGAACAAAAATTTTTGCACATATGTACCACCATGTGAACTGGTGCACCTGACTTTTTTTAGCGAATTCCTCCAAGGGGGGTGGAGCAATCGCACGTGTTCTGCGCGGGGGTGATTGCTATATCTCAGGAAGTAACCGGCGGAATCAAACGAAAATTGGTCCATAGGTAGACCCTACTGAGTACAGGTGCTGATTCAATTTGTTTGTCAATATCTCGAAGGGGGTGGAGCAATCGCACGTGTTCTGCACGAGGGTGACTGCTATATCTCAGGAAGTAACCGGCGGAATCAAACGAAAATTGGTCCATAGGTAGACCCTATTGAGTACAGGTGCTGATTCAATTTGTGTGTCAATATCTCAAATGGGGGTGGAGCAATCAAAAGTGCTTATTTTGTCATTGCACCTCCTGTATCTCGGAAATATTGCTGCGATTTGAATGAAATTTGGAATAACACTAACCCAATATGGAAGCAAGCATCGATTAAATTTTGGCGCCAATCGCCCCAGGGGGAGGGTGGGGTGATTTTTGCGCTTAGTCAGCAATGCGAAAAATTAATTCATTAAGAAATCGCTTTCACGCTATTTAATTATCAAAACAGCTGAAAACTTTCAATGATTTGAAATTTTTAACTGTTGCCAATTTCTTTTTACTAACAAAAAAAATGTTTGCAATTAATCTAAACAAGGCTTTTGCAATGATTACCGATTTCACTCATTGATTCTGCATTTGCAGGATTATTACGATAATTGGGAAATTGGAGCTGTTTCCAATTATTCGGGCGAGTACGTATTTTATTTTGTAACTGGAATTCATATGATAGATATAGAAGAAAGTTTCGTGACGGCCACGACAGCTAGTTCAAATATATCATTCAATTTTTAACACTTGCTTAACTTTGAGAAATGTTTGCCTCACAACATGAGCATTCATTTTCAGGGTTGAAAAATGTTACGTTAGTCACGCTGCTATTTTGGTTGAAAAAATACCTACTGTCTGTCATTTTGTTTTAAATTCTCA
>JAXGGA010008628.1:0-55795 GCA_038373865.1 Uloborus plumipes | reverse complement strand
ACCCCTCCGTTTCTCAAGAACTACTTCATCTACATGCTTTAAATTTTGTAAGTCTATTAGAGTGACATAGAACACCCATAATCCTAAATTTTATGAATATATCTCTTTTAGTTTTAAAGTTATTAATATTTGAAAAGTGAAAATATGGCGATTTTCTTATTTAGATTATACACTCACTCATCAAAATGTTTACCTGCTTCCAAGTGTCTCAGAATCCTAAAATTTGGCATCAAGGTATATTTCCATACACTAACTATGGGAAAAATCTAAAAAGTCCAAAAACTACATTAAAAAAGCAAGAAAAAAAGAATTTTTTTTAATGAGTATCTTGGCGTGATTTATAAATGGTTCGTCAAACAAAAGCGCCAAAATGCTTGTAAAACGTTGCCAAAAATAAAATACTTAAGTTTAAAATCAAATGTTTTATTGTAAGCTGTTTCAAGGCTTAGTTTGCCTTGACGGAAGATTAAAATGGTTTATCAAGATGAAATAAATAATTCGAATTCTAGAGATTGACTACGCCACCTTGCGGTGACTTAAGATATTAACCAAGTAGTTAAAATATTCTATTCCTCTTTTAAGAAAAATACTAGCTGCCAGGGCAGCTAGATTAGCTTCCTGAGGCATGTTGATTCGTAATGTCCTCCCGCAACCCAACTCTTACCTCATTCTGATGTGATATTATTAGATATAATTCAATTTTCATAAGATTTTAAGACATACTACGTACGTGGCCCACCAATGCTCAAGCAGCTAGCTGCGTGGCCCGGCGTTGTACGGGCGCTTCTCGCCTTTAAAGTAGTAAAGAATGTTTCAAGAAACTACTCCCCGCCAAGGCGGCTCGCTAACAGGCGCTTCAGGCCTTCACTTTTTTCCTGCATCAAAAAAATCATTCGAATTAATGAGATGCTTCGCGCCTTCAAAATGGTGAGGAAAGTTACAGCAAGTTCTGCTCGCTCAAGGGAAAGAAGCTGATATAGGTACTCAGTTTTTAATATAAGTAGATGGCTTTTCAACAAATGAATGTTTCAAAATATTACAAGTAGCTAGCGATAAAAATACTATGTAAGTCGCCCGCTTATGAGTTTCGTGTTTGATTTAGTTAAGCCTTCATTCAAAATTCTCATTATCATTTTTATTACTGTTTCATAGCAACCACGTTTTGCAATGCAACAATGGATTTCATATTTAATCATTTATTAACTAAATTGCGATAATTTGATATAGTCGAACAATGTAATGCGAATTTGAACTTACTGAAATAAGTTAATTACGTATTTCTAACTTGAGATGCAATTAAGTTTTGTCACGATAGTTTCAAACGTCCCTGCACGATTAGTGAATTCGCAAAATCTGTAACTTTTGCAGATTCTTTTTGGCAGAGTTTAAGTAAGTCAGTGAATTTGCCAAAGTCGCGAGAACGTGTTGAAAGTCTTTCTAGTTTGAGAGCACATTTGTGATGAAAGTATGCATCAGGTGTCGTTGCGAAAACAGTCCTCTGGAAGTGATTTTATAAATGTCAATTAATTTAATTATAAAACTATTAGTTATTATGTCCTACGATTGTGCCTAAATTGATAGGTAGTCTCGTAACTAATTATATTCAATAGTTTTGCAGACATTATGCGAAGAAGAGCATAAAATACAGTCCCCTGCCTTGTTATACTAGCGTGGACTTACCCCTATCATGATTTAGTGAAACAGAAGAAAATTACTTATTTCGGATGTCGTCTGTTCCAAGCGAGGTACTTTCGCAGCACTTAAACTTTATAATATGGGTAAAAATGCATCAATATTGCTACATTCGAACGTTGCTGAAAAAAATCTTTATCAGTAAGTATACCGCTCTTCAGTCTTTTAACTCAAATAAAAATATATGTGTATATATGAAAAACAAATGAAGGACAGTATTTATTCAGTAGTATATTAATTTGTGTCTAAATGAAAGCATAACCGTTACTTCGGCTTTTCAAAAATGCATGATATCCCAACAAAAACATAAATGTGAAAAAGGAGCCAAGTTCGGTTGAAACAACGTTTGGGCAGTTTGAAGCAGCGGTGCCACCGACAAAAGAGTTGAAATCTAACAGGCTCCAAGTTCTATAGCTGTTCTGTTAACTACAGTCGTGAGAGTTATTGAAATGTTCATTAATTTATTTTAATAACATTTCGTTAGTTTCTTTCATATCGGCTTCGGAACTGGGCAAGTTTTAATCGTCACGAAGTTACGTTCAAAAAAGTCCGACTTCCGTCAGTTATAGAAATGAACTTGCCAAGTTCCGAAGCCGATATGAAAGGAACTAAAGGAATATTATTAAAATAAATTAATGAACATTTCAATAACTCTCACGACTGTAGTTAACAGAACAGATATAGAACTTGGAGCCTGTTAGATTTCAACTCTTTTGTCGGTGGCACTGCTGCTTCAAACTGCTCAAACGTTGTTTCAACCGAACTTGGCTCCTTTTTCACATTTATGTTTTTGTTGGGATGAAACTTACTTGAATTGGGGATATTGAAACACGTAATTTACAATTATTTTTCACAGAATAGAATCGAAGTAGGCACAAGAATTATTAGTTCATAGCGTCGCGGCACGTCGTGGTTGCTATAGCAATGCATGGCTCCACTAGATGTCGCTGTGTCGCTCTACTTAGGCTACCACAATTTTTGAAGTCCCTACCTAAAATGAAGAAACAGCCGAGCTTCCTAATTCTGCCACTTGAGCGCTGTCTGGCTGAACTTTTCATGACAACATTGATTAGTTTTGACAGATGATGGAATTCGTTCGAAAACGTAAAAAAGGTAAAAAAATTCCTGTTTTTATAGAAAATTATTTGATTTTTTTTGCAGTTTTTATTTGAAATAAAGTTTTTCTTTAATATTACTACTTCCTTGTTACTTTAATTCTTTTATTTCGCGAAGAATAAGTTATTTTAATTTGTATTTATCTCGGAACTCGGCGAATAAATTTTTGTCATAACTTTTCGTTAAAGTTCTAAACATTTCATGTATTCTTAAGGATTAAAACAAAATGAAAAAAACTTTCTATTGATCAATAAAATTCGTTACGTATTGACCTTAACATTATTAAAAATTTTAATACATAAAAGAATTCTATCATGAAAAACACTGAAGAAATGGTAAATAGAATTTTATCTGTCCTTTTAAAGCTGTCTAACTTCAAAAAGCATTTGTGCAACAAGTCTTAATTTTTTTTTAAATATGTTTTCTTTTTCTTTCTTCTTTCTCCCGAGCATACTTCTATTCGATTTTTTTCAAAATAAGAAAATATTTTGACATTTTAAATCAACTGCATTAACCCTACACTGCATGGTGTTGCCAATTGGCTACATGGACAATTTGTCCTCCTTATGAATAGCAGAATGTAGTCATAAGGTAACTCAATGCATAAAAAGCAAGTATTGGGTATATTTAAAGCAATTATCACCATTTATCCTCCATACATGGCAGCACTGGTCTGTTACATGCTCTTAAATGAATCCATATGGATAGCTTTTAAAATCACTCAAACTACCATGTTTTGAAATTATTTTTTACAATTAAATATTTTTCTTCGTCTTTTAAAAAAATAACATGAATAAAATAAACATTTATCTTTCGTTTAAGATGCGTTTTACATCAAAATAATTATTTGGAAAAAATCTAGGACATAATACACGTCTGTAGCCATTTGGCAACATCATGCAGTAAGCATCCAGAGAACACTTCGATTCATCTCTATAGTTCATGAAGTATGTGCTTTGTTTATGTTTCGCGCTAGCTTCTTTCTCTTTTTGGAAGGTATAATATAATCATGCGGACCCAAAAGTGGTACTTTCGGCTGTTCTACCGTTTATAAACCTCGCAATTATCAATGCTTAGTTGATGTTCAACAGAGTGAACAAACAAAAAATCAATAGGGAAAAGCCTTTAGAACGTGTTCATTTTAGATTTCAGTTAGCACAAACGTTGTGCTTACACGGACAAGTAAAGTCATTAATAATTTTAAAATATAGTTTTGAAAAAAAACTAAAAAATACGCTTTTACATTGGAATGCGCTGTGATCATCACGGGTTTCCCTCTGATTTTCAAAACTACTGAATATCCGCACTTAAGTTTACATGTACTTATAATACATCAATATGCAATACAGTTTAGCCCTTAGTATTAAAAATAATATTAAATATATTACTTTTATATTTGCAAAGAACGTAAATTTTATCTTTTATTCAGAGCTATATACATACATACATACATACAAACAAACCCACATGTGAAATTAATAAAAGCGTATTAAAAAGAGACCATTAGCTACAGAGGAACTAGAGCAACAAACCAAAAAAAAAAGAGAAAAGAAAGAAAGCTTGCGCGAGAGAGCCTCCAAAAGACATCAGATTTGACATAATTGATCATTGGAAAGTACAAGTACATATAAAAAATAATGTAAAATGTCAAAATGTAAAGGATTACAAGAGTACAGTGCACCAAATGTTCAATTCCTCTATTTTTTTTTATAAAAAAGAACTAATTTCAAGACTATCATTTACAATCATTTTTATCTGTTGAATGCATGGTGTAGCCATTTGGCAACAAAACTATTTTTAATTAGAAAGGGGTGAAAATTTAGAGTTAAATTTTTTTAAATATTTTTCCATGTTTTCTTATTACATTGACAAACACATATATTTTTTTCTACGAAAAATAAAAAATCATGCAGTGTAGGGTTAAAAACTTTTTATACGGAAAGTTCAAACTGTTTTTTTTTTTTTTTTTTTGATTTCATGCTCTAAGAACTGAAATAAAACAAGTGCAAGGGAAAAATTGGCTTTTATTTCTTTTCTTTTTTTTTCCTTCCAAAAATCCATTTATTCTTTAAATATTTTCACTCTTGTGTATCAAGTCTCATATTAGGATGTCAAGTGTTATTAAAAACCTGTGAAATGGGTTCTACAGAATACAGTCGAGTCCGCTTATTAAAATATCGGTTAAAAGAATATCCTGCTTAATACAATATATTTTCAATGTTCCAAACCGTTGCAATGCATTTATTTTGATCACAGATTATAGAATATCCAATTAGAATTCTTTTGTGGCAAAATGGCTATTACGTCAAGCGGGCTCTACAGTATTTCATTTTGAAACTTTCATTTCAAATTTAATCAGATGGAGGGGGAGGGTCATGGCGCAGACTGCGCCATTGAATTTTTCAGTGGAGGAGGTGTTTGGATGAGGGGCACTCGCACTCTTGGGGATCTTTGTGGTATTTGGAGAGGAGTGCACCATTGATCTTGGGGGGTAGGTGTGGTATGCTTGGCTTTAATTTGTAGTAAATGGTTATTTTCGTGGGGAAACTAAGGCGAACAAACATTGTTATGATTCACTTAATAATTGCATGTATTATAGACGCATTTTTCTGCTGTAGGAATCCCCTTGGCGCAATGCATACTAAAAAAAATATTTCTTGTTTCCTTAAAACAACTGCATGCAAAACATATTGCATACTATCGTTACCCGCTACCGCTTTGCCTCTGGTAAAATTTGAAGGATTTTTGCTGCATGCTCATTTGTCGCTACATGCATAGTTTACGAATTTAAAAACTAATTGCAGCAAATATAATGTTAAATTGAAGCATACATTTACATTTCAGAAAGTAAACTAATAAGTTTGTATCGATAAGCCAGTAGAAAAATGGCATAAACAAAGTGTAATGTTTCTTATCAAACACTGGAAAATATATAATTAGCAAATTATAAGAATTTTTGTCATAAATAAATAATAGAATGCAAAAGGTATTGTTCAAAAACAAAAAAAATATTTCCACAACTAAAAATAAATTAATCCTTTGCAGATAATAAAGCTGAGCAAAATGAACAAAATCATACTGAATAAAGTAATAAATAGTTTTCAGTTAATAGAAAATGCCTTTTCAATGTGCAATAAAGTAGGAATTTCTTGTTTTGTAATTAATGCATCACAATATTGTTTTGTTGCACCAGACAGATTATACTTCAACAAAGCTAAGATGGTAAAATATCATCTCACAAACGTAGCTAAGTCAGAATTGCAAGCAATAAATAACAGCTCTTTTACAGTATTTTAAGGCTGCAGTTTTGCCCTTGCTTTGGGCTCATCAGTCGGAATAGCTGTAGCCGAGTTGCAGATAAATTACCTCATACAGAAACTGAGTATATCTTCACTCTAGCTAAAAATACTTGCAGCTAAAAATAATTTAGGGCAGCAAAGAGAGGTCCGGAAACAGGGTACCGCAATACTTAAAAAGCGTGGAGATAATAGATTAGGGTAAAGTATGTTTTGTTACCAGTGTGAAGATATACCCAACTTTTAGATAAGGTTGCACTGTAAAAAAATTCGGAAACGTTTCTAAAAATAAGATAAACGTTTCTGAATATACCAGAAACATCCGCTTAAAATGACTTTTCCGTAATACTCGGAAACGTTTCCGTCCTACTCAGATACCTTAGAGGAAGTTGCGTAGCTCAATGCGCAACGAGCAAAATTTAGGTGGGCGAGAAGATTGAAACCGGAAACGGCGCCTAAAGTTGCTTGCATTTCAGCGAGTGTGTGTTTTAGTCTTGCTTAATATAAAATCGGATTTATGGGAACTATAAATCCATGAGTAATTATTAAATACGGTATTTACTTCAGTGATCCGCAAGGCATTATATTTGTTTTGGTGACATATCAAATTAATACGAAAACTACATCTTATAAAGGCGAACTTCAACAGGATTATCAGAGTGTGTTGCACGTATGGATTATTACGATATATCGAAGAGAAGTTTAGTTTATTTTTATTTCTTCCAGAAGCCGGTAAGTATTATTCATTGCTTAGAAATAGATTATTTTCTTAAAATTGTATGAAATCTTTGTTGTGCCCAAACACTTTTTTTTCTCTCGGGACTTGTATCGATGTAATCAAAACTGGTTTTCATTGGACAGCATTGCAATATTTTTGTGTGATATTATTTGTTTGTGAGTTACTGCAATCTTTCATTTTTTATTCATGTTGAGCATAAGGACCTATTAATAAAAATCTATCTCATTCTATTATTGACGTCACTAATCATAAACAGAATACACTGCTCCATTTCTTGCGGCGCCTTCGGGGGAATCCCCATATTATGCGTAGCAGCCGGCAGATTTCGTTGGGGCAGATTTCGTTCGAATGGGGAAACGAAATCAGACTAAACGCATAGATGTTACGAACGCACCCGGTAAACTCTAATGAAATGTGTGGTGACTTCTTTTTATTATTTTTATTTTTAGCATTGCTGGCAGATTTTTTTATTTCTCATAGCGAAAAGAATTATCTGCTTAGTTTTAGTTGATTTTCTTCGCTGCGAAAGAAATCTCCGGTTTTTCGTTTTAGTTATACCAGGGGCGGCTCCTCATTATGGGCCAGGCGGGCCGGGCCCACCCAGAAAAATTGGAAGAAAAAAAATGCCGAATAAAATATAATCGTTTTGTATTTCAACCAACAAAAAAGAAAAAAACAAAACAAAACATAGGGCACAAAATATATTTTAAACCTTCAGCTCCCCCCCCCCCTCCACATTGCTAATACAGCACAAAAAAGTTTTCAAACTCCATCAATTTTAGCGTTTCGCACCTCAGCGCTTCGCATTAGCACGGCTTTAAGAACGAATTCGTGGGCCAGATCAAAGCGGCCCTCGCCAAGCCCCCGATTTTAGCCAATCGCAATGGCTGGAGAAAAAAGAGCAGTGAGAGATGACACCCCATTGTAACAATCGACAAGTGGGCATTTTTTATCTGGCCCAAAATTTCCCTTTGTCCCTAACCAAAGCGGTGGAGAGGGAAGTGTCCCTCACTGGTTACAGAGGAGCAGGGAATGTCTGGCCCCTGTTGTTAGGGAGAAAACTTGCTTTTCATTGCGCTCTCCTGGTTTTTCTTTTATTGATTTTTATAACACGTCTTCTTTTTTTTAGTCTTTCTTTTTTAATTTTCAACACCTATTACTAACAGGCATAGAGATTGCCAGTTTCATTACCACCCCCCTCACCTATTTATAATACAATGCATGCATATTTTATTTATTAATTTGCGTTTGAAATTCTTGTTCTCAAAATTTTTGTATGAAGACTTTATTTTTGACTTGTAGTGCGTTTGCCATTTTCTTGGTATTAGTTTGAATTTAATCTCATTTGTCGCAGTGTTGTGTTAATATATTAAAAAGTCTGTAAGTATTGTATGAACTCTAGGAATTTGTCATCCTGCCGGGTGTGACATTATAAATGCTTGGAGAAGTGATAAGTATTCTTAAGCTCCAAATGCTACATTTATTTAGCCGAATCATGACTGCATTTATATCCAGGACTAACGAGAGACTAACCCCCGCCCCCTAAAATATCAATGAAGTAGTCTGCCCCCCTCCCCCTCTGTGATGATCATCCCTACAACTAATATTATCACACTCAAAGGGATTTTAATGTCCGAAAAAACACTTAGATGTTGAATAAAATGTTTGCTACTGCGCATTTTTTCTTATATCTTATGACACGTAACATTAACCTTCTACTACAAATACACTAAAGCAGTAACCAGAAAAAACAAAACTTAAAACATTGAACGTTCATAAAAATATTGAGTGGATCAAAGTCTACTGTATATAAAAACTATATTCAGCTTAAAATGTACAAATGAATACATTTATTTTGTAAATTATTATTATTTTACAAATTGCTTCATAATTCAAGAAACACGTGGACATAAAATTTCGCAACATTTAAAAACTATATTTTGCAATATATTTTCCTGAAGGTTTATAATATATGAAATATTAAATATTGTTTAAAAGCAATCTAGTTAAATAAATATATTATATCAAAGTTTAATAACGGTACCTAATGGTTGGAAAAAAACTAGGCGTTCTGCAAGATTTTTTATTTCTAACATATGAGCAATGATCATATAACACATATTGATGACTGTCAGTCAAATCATGTATCCGAAAAGGTTATAACCAGTTAAGCAAATGTTCTGATAAACATAATTAAATTAGTCAGTTATCCGTGTTTTAATTTTAATGGTATTCGAACCAGTAGTCAAAATCCTTTAATTTTGATTATATTGTAAGAAAAATAAGTGTTTTAATATTGTTATGTACTCTTTGTGTATTTCCTGAAAATAATTCGATTCATCTCATTACTAGTTTGAGTACGACCATAGGTAAGCGAGTGGGACCATAACTGGTCAAACTCCAGTGTATTCCAATTTATTTAAAAACATATACATGCATTAAAATTGAAAGTATCATAGCTATAAAAGTGACATTTTAAAGTTCTAACACCGTTAGGATTTGTTTTTTCATGAACTAAAATTGCAACATTTGTATCCAAATTAAAAAAAAAAAAATGTAAGCATGCCTAGATCTAGTCATTTACTTTATGAGTTCCTTAATTTGATGGAGGCTTTCAGAAAGTCATGGTGCAGATTGTCGAAATTTTTAGGGGGAGAGAGGGGGTGTTTTTAGGCAGAAATTTTCTTTTTCTTTTTGAGTGTAGTCCCGTAATGTTTGAGGAGGTGCGCCGCCTTGAGGCGTGACACTTTTGATGTGATGAATATTTTCACTGTCCGAAAATGGCAAAATTATGAGAGAAACATTAGGGATATTTTGAAAGTCGGTCGTCTGTGGAAAACATTGTCATTAGTATTACATTGATCGCTTAAGGCTGGTGTAACATTTAAAATATAAAACCTATGTATCAAATCAAATGTGAGATAATTTTGCAATGCAAATTTGTATTAATAAAGTTAAATATTATTTTAAGTCGCTCAGCATTAGTTTACTAACTGTTGTTTCCTTCATTGTATCTGTGTAAGCATTAGTGGGGAAAGATATAATTGCGGGCCCACCCACTTAGTTAAGGCACGAGCCGCCACTGAGTTATACTAAAATATTACTGTGTGTTTTAATTAATTTACTTATTTTGAATGCTGTATCAAAAGGAATTGGGGGGAAAATGTGAGTAATTTTTTGCTGCGCAGAAAAATAACTATACCATGAAGAGCTTTTAATCGAGTGTGAAGAAGAATATTTTAATAGTGTGTCATTTTCTGTTCACTTGAAAATGCTCTGACCACGAGTGGCACATTATTCATAAGTTTCATTTGAAAATATAGAGTGAGTAAATGTTTTAATTTTTGAAATTTATTTCATGTAGCTTCAGGTCCCTCATTTGGGACGTGGGGGGAAGGGGGGGGGTAATGGACCCCCCTGGGAATTTAAGTTTACTGCTTTTTGTTATGCATTTCTGCTTGTATTTTTATGTTTTTTTCTTTTCAACACATCGAGCACATACCTTTTGCCCTCTCCCGCCCAAAAACTTTGAAATGGCACGCTAGTTTATATTGTTTAATGAATAAAGGATATGAAAATATCATTCCAGACTAAAGTAGCACACCTGTTACTATTCCAACATGTCACTATTCTTGAATATTAATATTGATACATTTCTTGGCGATTATATACTTTTTGAATGTCAATATTATATAAATTATAGAATTCATTGAAATATTTCTTAGTCATCGCTTATGGCACAAACGCTTATTGTACTACCTTCGTACGTTTTAAAATGTTTAACATACAAAAAAGGAAGATCGTACACTGTCATAAATATCAAAGCACGTTTCTAAATAAATGGGCAGCTGCAGTTCATGATATTTTTAAAAACTTTTCTGAGAATTTCGGTATATTTGCTGTAACTTTTGAAAAGCTTCTGGGTATTTCGGAATATACTTTCCGTACTTTCCAAAAGCGTTTCTGTCAACTTCGGAATCTGCTTTCTGCAATTTCAAAAAACATTTCTTAGTATTTCGGAATCCTCTTAGTATAATTTTCAAAAACATTTGTGTGTATATTGTGCAGCTGCGGTATATGAAATTACTAAAAAGAGTTCTTAAGTGTTCCAGAAGTCTCTCTGAAATTGTAAAACGTTTTCAAACATCTTGGAATCCTTTTTCTGTAACTTTTTTTTAATACAAATCTTATGTCACATATTTCAATAGGTTTAAGTAATTTTTTCAACGCAGAGATGAACAATATTTCATTCCAAAAAGAAAACAAAAAACAAATCAATAAAATGGTGTGAAAATTCAATATTATTATTTTTTCCTTTTTAATCCTCCAGTGTCTTATGTTATAACGCTATTTTTATGAACCTCAACTTTTACAAATAACAAAACAACTGGTGGACTAAAAAACATAATAAAATTCATAAATAATAAAAATTTTGTATTTTTACACAATTATAAAAGGATTTTATTTAATTATTTTTTGTTTACTTTTTAAAATGAAATATTACTAATCTCAGCGGTAAGAAAAAAAAATACGAATCATTATAATTCAGATGTGTATCAAAAGAAAAAAAAAAGTCACAGAAAAAAGGGTTCAGAAACATTGGAAAACATTTTTGAAAATTTCAGAGAGATTTCTGAAATACCGAGAAAGCTTTCTGAAATACTCAAAAACCTTTCTGAAATTTTCATGAACCGCAGCTGCATGAAATACTCAAAAACGTTTTTGAAAATAACAGAAAGGGGCTTCCGACACACTCAGAAACGTTTCTGAAAATAACAGAAAGAGGTTTCCGACATGCTCAGAAACGTTTCTGAAAATAACAGAAAGAGGTTTCCGACATACTCAGAAACGTTTCTGAAAAAACCAGAAAGAGGATTCCGTCACTCAGAAACGTTTCTGAAAATAACATGAACCGCAGCTGCCCGACATACTCAGAAACGTTTCCGGATTTTTTTTTTACAGTGTGTTTGCCAGCAGTTTGGTAGCGGCTATTTCTATCAGATGCTCCAAAAGCAAGAATGAAACTGCGTTCTTTTTATGATCTAACTGAGCTCTTCAGCATTTGTTTACAATTCCGCTTCAGCTCCTGTTGCACGGCTGTAATTTGTAGCTGTTTGCCCTTAGCTTCGTCATAGCAGTGTCTTTTTGTCGGCAGAAACCGATTTCTGCCGGCAAAAAGACAACCCTTACAATAACCCAAATCAATTCAACGCGTTAATTTCATTACAATGATTGACCCAATATTTGTTTTTTCAAGTATGAACTAGTGTAATTATCAGTATAACTACTAAGTGAAATTAACAATATTTTTACTTTTACTAGTCGGGAAAGTACTCATTTTTTTCCTCATATTAGTCACTAGCTGCGTGGCCCGGCGTTGCACGGGCTTTAATGTAGTGAGGAAAGTTTAAAAAAATTACTCGCCGTCAAGGCGGCTCGCCTTTAACCTTCTCGCTGCGCATCCCGAGATTTCCACGGGCAACGTAGAAGTAGCAAAATTTGCACAACTCAAGATTATCGCGGGGAAGCGTTTTTGCCGTCTATTTAAGTGTGCAACCCGCTCTTTTCCCGTTCATGATTTCATTTCGGCTCTTCTGTAATGTTTAATTGCTTATTTAGATGTCGACTAACAAATGGCGTTAGTTGTCCACGTTTCTGAGAAATATATAATAATATTCAATATTCTGACAACTTTTTCTATGATCTAATTCTATATTGAAAAAAAAAAAAAAAAAAAAACTCTTTTACAAAAATTTTTTGTATATTTTAAGTCTAAAATATATGTAGATTTGAAATATGTAACAAAAAAATACGCAATTTTTAAACCTATTTTGACAAAAAAAATACGCAGCGAGAGGGTTAAAGTAGCGGGGAAAGTTTCAACAAACTACTCGCCGCCAAGGCGGCTCGCCTTTGAAGTACCAAGGAAAGTTCTAAAAAGGAGAAAATGCCATTCAACGGGAAGTGAAAGCAGTAAGTAACATCGCTATTGTAAAAAAATAAATAAATAAATAATAATAATAAATGCACAAATAAATAAATAAATAAAAAAATAAAATAAATGCCAATTAATTGGCAAAAATTCATTAAGCATAGTTAGTTACATTTAGCTCTTAAAGTAATTTCATTGTAAGCATATTTTTTACATTAAGCTTATTAATCGGCCAAGATTGACATACAGTATAATCTGCAAAGTTGCCGACTACCGATTATTTCCGATTTATTAGTGCACCACCATTTTAAACTTCCGAAAAATAAGGTCGCTTATTAATCTTTTATGAAGAATTCGGGCCCTTTATTCCTTAGGGGCAAATTGAAAAGCTTCAATATGAATTTATGTTATAATTTCATGAAAAGAAATATAATTAAAAGTTTTTGTGTATAAAATGCATCAAGTAAATAATTACTAATTGTTATGTATTAATGTATTTTTGTTCTATTCACACCCATGTATGAAAATAACAAAAATAAATAAATAAACAAAAATATAATTTTTACTATTAAAAAATATTCCCACAATAAAACGCGGCGCTTTAAATTAAAAAAAAAATATCACCTCTGAATTAAAATGCGATAGAATAAAAAAACAAAATGAAAAAATAAAACATAAGTTTTTGCTTCAAAAATAATCCCACACCAAAACTCGGCACTTTTTAAAAAGCTATTCCGTAGTGTTTTGAAACTGAAACTTAATCAAGCGGAAATACTGGCGAAAAACTGTCAAGCTAAAACGATGATGCAAAGGGGAGGACCTAAATCTCTGCTATCTAAAAGTGGCAACGAATTCTCACACGCCGCCAGAGGACGCTAGCTGAAACGCTCCCTACTTCCTACGGGATTCAATGTAAATGATACTGAATCTGTCCTCTCTTTAAATGCTGCTATGGGAAAGAAAAAAATTTTTTTTCAACTGGATTTTGATGTAAATCTTCGACTGACATTATGAATTAAGTATGATTTTCATCCCACGAAAATAGGAGCCGTATTTTTTGAGAAATAGGTTTAATCGAATGCACTTACCAACTTGCCAAATCTGACAGAATCTGTCATTTTTTAAAGACTGCTGTTGGTAAGAGGTTTTTTTTTTTCAACTGGATTTTGGTGTCAATCTTCGATTGACATTATGAGCTAAATATGACTTTGATCCCACTGAAGTTTTGCCACTTAATTTTTTTATTAATTAACAATATTTAGTAGACAAAATAATTATTATAAACTATATTTTCATATTACCTTCTTTTTTACATGTTCATATTTTTATTTAATTACCATTTGTAATCAGTAATTGAAAAATTTATTTATTCATTATTATTATTTTTCTTCGTTTTTACCTAATAATAGGAAATTTTATATTTACATAATTTTTACAATTAAAAATATACTAGGTGACCCGTGCGGAATTCCGCAAAAAAAAAAAAAAACTCTAAACTTAAAATTTAATACGACAATTTTTCTTGGCTTCATTTGCACAACATCGCCATCTACTGCCGTCGTTCTGACAACTTTTCAAAAAGATCAAAGACACGTTCACTTTTACAACTACTACAAAAGTGATAACCTATATTAAAATCAAATACCCAAGGCTACTACTAAACTAAATACTAACGTTATCGCAAAACTACCATAGTATTTTGAAACAATAAAAGTTACAATTAAGGTTTACCGAGCAAAGCCTTGGCTTGAAATGTCGCATTTAAAATTGATTTGAACAACAATGGTATAACGATTTTAAAAGTTGAGCAAAAAATTTAACTTTTTCAAACTTCAATCGCTTATAAGTCGCTTAAACGTGGATTTTCGAGATTCTCGTTACGCGGCGCTAGCGGAGAAACGTTCTAAAGAACGCATTTTTTTTAATCTTTCGAATGAAATCAAAATGGAGACGATACGACAATTATTTCGCTAGATAGAGTCAATTTTGTGCCCAAAAATTGAAGTTCGAATAAAAAACGAACCGACACTTTTTAGAGGGTGGGTCTAATTTTCGTCAATAGCCCGCGGGATAAGCTTCAAAATCATAAATTTTCTTGCAATTCGATAAAGAAATGAGCGAGTTTCGACCGGGTATAGGATTCGGCTTAGAGAAATAATATATGGAGATTCATTGGTTTAATTTTCGAATTTTTTTTATTACTTTCTTCTATATCTAATACTAGCTGCGTGGCCCGGCGTTGCGCGGGCTTTAATGTAGTGAAGGCAGTTTGAGAAAACTACTCGCCGCCAAGGTGCCTCACCTTTAAAGTAGTGAGGAAAGTTTAAACAACCTACTCGCCGCCAAGGCGGCTCGCCTTTAAAGTAGCGAGGAAAGTTTCAAGAAACCACTCGCCGCCAAGCCGGCTCGCCTTTAAAATACTAAGAAAAATTTTAACATACTCCCCGCTAAAGCGGCTCGCTAAAGAGCTTTCCTGCATTAAAAAGTCAATCGAATTATTTACACATAAAAAAGACCTAGCTGCGTGGCCTGGCGTTGCACGGGCTACCTCTGTAAAAATGTACTACACAACACAATACCCAATATAAAAATACCACGCACTTTTATTATGTGTTTAGATAAGTACCCATGTTGTACTAAACCATGACAAATCAAATTATTTAGATTAGTAACTATATGCAACCATTAAAAAAAGTTAGACTCATTTGAAGCCAACGTATATATGTGATACATAAGGAAAAAAACGTTAAAAGAATAATTAAACACTACCCAATATAAAAATACTATGCAATTAAATTATGTGTTTAGTACCAATGATACAAAGTAGTAAAAACGTTACAAAAATATGATGAATCATATTATTTGCTTAGATTAGTAACTATCTTAAATCATTAAAAAATAAATAAATAAATAAAATAATATTTGACTCATTTGAAACCTACTTACATACCTATTGCATAAGAAAAAAATTCAAAAGAATAAGAAAACAATAGCAGTACGAAACAAAAACGATATCGACAATATCTGCGGTCTTCCCCACTATTTTTTTTAAAGTTAAAAGGCACGTTTGCTGTCAAATATCAAATTGCTACAATATGTCACAATTAAATATTAAAGGCTAAAATCTTTGAAATTGTACCGAACTAAAAGGAATTATTTGCCTTGTTATATACCACACAGCTAGGAGAGCCTAGAAACGCAGTAAAATAAAATGCTTGTAAGAAACGAAATGAAGAAAAGGGAGCCAACAATGAATTTAAAAGATGTCGGCATAGTAACGCAATAAAACGTTAATAATTTGATCAGAAAAGAGGTTTTCGAACTCAAAGTTCAAACGCTTGTAACTTTTTTTCTAGTGGAGATAAAAGCTTGGTTCTTCGACTGTAAGTCGAATCAATTCTGGGGTTAAAAATATCGCTCTATCCAATGATGTAAAAATCAAAACTGTGGAATAATTCGTTTATTTTTTATTGATGGTTTTAATGAACCAAGTATTGCAAGAAATCGGGTGAAGCCTTGCAAAAGGCAAGTTTAAGAATTGAATAACTCGTGCTGTGTTTAAGTTAGAGAATCGGAACAAACTGCATAGGACGGGCAAAATTTTTCTGCTTCCAACGATATATAACATTAATATGTGCAAGTAATTTTTAACCCCAGTATTCGGCGATTTATGTGAAAATTGCCTTGAATTAGAGTAAAAAACGAATCGCTTATCGAATCTTTTCAAACTGTAGCCTAAAGTCTTTCTGGGTAAATGGACTATTCAACACAAAAAGAATTTTTCAAATCGAACCAGTAGTTCCTGAGATTAGCGCGTTCAAACAAACAAACAAACAAACAAACTCTACAGCTTTATATATTAGTAAAGATATAGAAGAAAGTATTGGTTTCGTGAAAATTTTCGAATGTCGAATTTTGACGGATTTGCACGTTTTGAGGTGCGCTGAGTCCATTTCGACCATTTTTCGAAAATGTCTGTCTGTGTGTCTGTCTGTCTGTGTGTGAGTCTGTATGTGTGTGACCAGTTTTTGTGGCCGCGCTAGAGCAAAAACTACTGCATGAAATCGAACAAAAATTTTTGCACATATGTACCACCATGTGAACTGGTACACCTGACTTTGTTTAGCGAATTCCTCCAAGGGGGTGGAGCAATCGCACGTGTTCTGCGCGTGGGTGATTGCTATATCTCAGGAAGTAACCAGCGGAATCAAACGAAAATTAGTCAATTGGTAGACCCTACTGAGTACAGGTGCTGATTCAATTTGCGTGTCAATATCTCGAAGAGGGTGGAGCAATCGCACGTGTTCTGCCAGGGGGTGATTGCTATATCTCAGGAAGTAACCAGCGGAATCAAACGAAAATTGGTCCATGGGTAGACCCTATTGAGTATGGGAGCTGATTCAATTTGTGTGTCAATATCTCAAAGGGAAGTGAAGCAATAAAAAGTGCTTATTTTGTCATTGTACCTACTGTATCTCGAGAAATATTGCTGAGATTTGAATGAAATTTGGAGTAACACTAACCCAATATGGAAGCAAGCATCGATTAAATTTTGGCGCCAAACGCCCCAGGGGGAGGGTGGGGTGATTTTTGCGCTTAGTCAGCAATGCGAAAAATTAATTCATTAAAAAATCGCTTTCACGCTTTTTAATTATCAAAACAGCTGAAAATATTCAATGATTTGAAAATTTTAACTGTTGCCAATTTATTTTTACTAAGAAATAAAATGTTTGCAATTAATCTAAACAAGGCTTTTGTAATGATTTCCAATTTCGCTCATTGATTCTGCATTTCCAAGGTTATTACGATATTTGGGAAATTGGAGCTGTTTCCAATTATTCGGGCAAGTACGTATTTTATTTTGTAACTGGAATTCATAAGATAGATATAGAAGAAAGTTTCGTGACGGCCACGACAGCTAGTCTTTTTTGCTTAAACCTAGACTAATATAATGTATCTCTAACCAGGGGTGCCCACTCGGGGGGGGGGGGGATTATGGCGCATGTTGCGCCATAAAAATTTTTGGGGGGGGGGGATTTTTTAAAGCTAATTAATGAATTAATTTATTTATTTAAATTATTGATTAATTTATTTTTTAATTAAAATTATGGGCTGATTTGTTTTGAATAAAAATTATTCATTAATTAATATTTTTAATCCACATTAGTTCTTTTATTTCTTTATTATTTTATTTATTTATTTATTTATTTTGTGTGCGTGTGAGTGTGCTTGGAATGTCTGGAAAAGAAAAAAAGCGATTCTGTTCTACGTATAATTAGTATTTTTAGAAAAATAATAATAAATAAAAAAATAATATTTACAATTTAAAAAAATAAACAAATATTTTAAAAAAAATAAATAATATTTTAAAAAATAAATTAAATAAAAAAGAGGGGTAAAAAAAATAAAAAGCACAAGAGGGTTGGGAAACATTTTGGGGAGGGGGGATTTGCGCCATTGAGCTTGGGGGGGATGGGCACCCCTGTCTCTAACCCCGTTTAAAATAGACAAAAATCATATTTTAAGACTTAAAAATTCTTTCCAGAAATTTTTGTCTCTGAATTTTTCCTCTCTGTCCTTGCTTCAAATTTTTTTATCATTTTTTTTTTCATTTAAGATCTGAAATTGACATTATGAATTAAATGTGTTTATTCCCACGGAAGTGAGTGCCGTATTTTTTAAGTGATTTTTTAAGTGGCGATAGTCGTAAAAGCTTAAATTATGATACAAAATATAGTTGACGCTCGTTATAGTGACCACTCGTTATAAAGACTGTCCCAATATTACGACCGGTGGGAACCCCCCCCCCCCCCAACTTTATCCCAATATACTCTATGTTCTACCTCTTATAGCGACGACTCGTTATAAAGATCTTTTTTGTGGGACGGAGATGGTCGTTATATCGAGCGTCGACTGTAGTATAAATTTCGTCATTTCTATTTTACATGCAGTTTTTCTTATAAATGGCAGTGACCAGGACCGTCACTAAATCAAAAAAGTCAGGGAGTGTAAAAAATCGGCTGCCCCTAAAGTAGTTCAAACGTATTTTAAAGACAACAGTTTCTCCCTCGGGAATTTTCCGAATTTGTAGTCTTCAAAATACATTATCAGGCGATCTTTGTCAATAATGCAGGGGGGGGGGGTTGAGATTACTCCCCCGTCTATTTTCTATAATTAAAAAATTAAAAACGTAACACTGTCGGCCCCGCTTAAACGAATACTGTCGGTTCCAAGAAATGTTATTCGATTAAGCGGGGTATTTGTTTAAGCGAGGATCTTCAACATTGCTTTAATGGCATGGGGGGAATATTCGGTTCCGGGATGTTTTATTCGTATAAGCGGGCTATTCGTTTATCCGTTACTCGATTAAGCTGAGCCGACAGTATCTCTAAATATACTGTGGGAAAAGGGGAGGAAGGTTCGAGAACTTTCTCCCGAAATCTTTTTGAAAATGTAACTCTAAAACGCAGTTTTAGACGACCTTTAGATATGTTAAGAGGTGGAGAAATTGGGGGCTTGTTCACGGAAATTTTCTAATTTGGTCTCTTAAAAATGTACACCGGATGATCTTTCGTAATGTTTTTGGGGGAAAGTAGCTTAGGAGTGTTTCCTCGTTCATTTCCATTTTTCGAAATTGAAACTAAAAAAGGCATTGGCATGTTTCGGGGGGGGGGGGGTCTCTTTTCTTCACGTTATTTTATTTATATATCATTCATAAATCCTGAAACTCTTGATTAAGTTTTGGTTTGCATTCGCTTTTTAAATTAAAACATTTAGAACTACTAGTGTGACTAATCATTACAATACTTTAATCTCGCGCACTGTATTTTAACTCTTTTTTTTTTTTTAAATAAAACATGTTTTTGACGACTCGTGTATTTTTCTCCACTAAACTGATTTTCATGAGACATTTTTGCAGAAAAAAAGATAAGAAATATAGATATTTCGGCGGCCTCTATGAAACTATCTTGTTTAATAATGTGTTCATTTTTAATTAAAATTACGCTTGTTATGGATTTGTACTATGCACTGAATAAATTTCTTTCGCTAATAAATACTTGAGACGTGCATTTCGGTGGCCTCCAGCTAATTAAATTACAGTAACCCCTCGTTATATCGCGCTTTTTGAGGGACAGAGAAAAAGCGCGATATATCCGAAAATGCGATATAACCGCGTCCACTTCATTCTTTTTCAGAAATTTTTTTTAATGTGGAAGTCGCCCCCCCCCATTATTTTTATGAACATTCGTGGCCCCATTTTTGAAAATGGGGAGGGTAGTGTACCCCCCCCCCCCCCCCAATCTGGCGACGGCCCTGCCAGTGACGTGCGGTCCGCACAAGCAAACCAAGCAGTGCTTGGGCGCTCCTTATGAGAAATTAAATAATTTTCGTTTCTCATTTTTATGCTCACATAGGACACTAAATATGGGTTTATGTTTTTTATGCATGCTATGTGTTTGTATATGAAAATGAGTTATCAGTCTAAAAAATTGCTTTAAGTCGTTCAGGCGGCACAAATGGCTTAAAACTTATTCGATTTGAGCAAAAGAGAAGAAAAAAATTCGAAAATTAAGCCAATGAATATATTTTTAATTGCAAAAATGATGTAAATATAAAATTTCCTATTATTAGGTAAAAACGAAGAAAAATAATAATAATGAACTACTTTAGGGGCAGCCGATTTTTTACACTCCCTGACTTTTTTGATTTAGTGACGGTCCTGGTCACTGCCATTTATAAGAAAAACTGCATGTAAAATAGAAATGACGAAATTTATACTACAGTCGACGCTCGATATAACGACCATCTCCGTCCCACAAAAAAGATCTTTATAACGAGTCGTCGCTATAAGAGGTAGAACATAGAGTATATTGGGATAAAGTGGGGGGGGGGGTGTTCCCACCGGTCGTAATATTGGGACAGTCTTTATAACGAGTGGTCACTATAACGAGCGCCAACTATATTTTGTATCATAATTTAAGCCTTTACGACTATCGCCACTTAAAAAATCACTTAAAAAATACGGCACTCACTTCCGTGGGAATAAACACATTTAATTCATAATGTCAATTTCAGATCTTAAATGAAAAGAAAAATGATAAAAAAATTTGAAGCAAGGATAGAGAGGAAAAATTCAGAGACAAAAATTTCTGGAAAGAATTTTTAAGTCTTAAAATATGATTTTTGTCTATTTTAAACGGGGTTAGAGACAGGGGTGCCCATCCCCCCCAAGCTCAATGGCGCAAATCCCTCCTCCCCAAAATGTTTCCCAACCCTCTTGTGCTTTTTATTTTTTTACCCCTCTTTTTTATTTAATTTATTTTTTAAAATATTATTTATTTTTTAAAAATATTTGTTTATTTTTTTAAATTGTAAATATTATTTTTTTATTTATTATTATTTTTCTAAAAATACTAATTATACGTAGAACAGAATCGCTTTTTTTCTTTTCCAGACATTCCAAGCACACTCACACGCACACAAAATAAATAAATAAATAAATAAAATAATAAAGAAATAAAAGAACTAATGTGGATTAAAAATATTAATTAATGAATAATTTTTATTCAAAGCAAATCAGCCCATAATTTTAATTAAAAAATAAATTAATCAATAATTTAAATAAATAAATAAATTAATTAATTAGCTTTAAAAAATCCCCCCCCCCAAAAAAAAAAATTTTATGGCGCAACATGCGCCATAATCCCCCCCCCCCCTGTGGGCACCCCTTGTTAGAGATACATTATATTACTCTAGGTTTAAGCAAAAAAGATAAAAAAAATTCGAAAATTAAGCCAATGAATATATTTTTAATTGTAAAAATTATGTAAATATAAAATTTCCTATTATTAGGTAAAAACGAAGAAAAATAATAATAATGATTAAATAAATTTTTCAATTACTGATTACAAATGGTAATTAAATAAAAATATGAACATGTAAAAAAGAAGGTAATATGAAAATATAGTCTATAATAATTATTTTGTCTACTAAATATTTTTAACTAATAAAAAAATTAAGTGGCAAAACTTCAGTGGGATCAAAGTCATATTTAGTTCATAATGTCAATCGAAGATTTACACCAAAATCCAGTTGAAAAAAAAAAACCTCTTACCAACAGCAGTCTTTAAAAAATGACAGATTCTGTCAGATTTGGCAAGTTGGTAAGTGCATTAGATTAAACCTATTTCTCAAAAAATACGGC
Source organism: Uloborus plumipes (assembly GCA_038373865.1). NCBI lineage: Eukaryota > Metazoa > Arthropoda > Arachnida > Araneae > Uloboridae > Uloborus > Uloborus plumipes. Next base: position 33,815 of record JAXGGA010008628.1, on the reverse strand, counting down.
TCCTATTTTCGTGGGATGAAAATCATACTTAATTCATAATGTCAGTCGAAGATTTACATCAAAATCCAGTTGAAAAAAATATTTTTTCTTTCCCATAGCAGCATTTAAAGAGAGGACAGATTCAGTATCATTTACATTGAATCCCGTAGGAAGTAGGGAGCGTTTCAGCTAGCGTCCTCTGGCGGCGTGTGAGAATTTGTTGCCACTTTCAAACTAGCCGCATCCGTAGAACATTTCTCTCCTGCATTTTCAAATATATGCCAAGTGCGCCAAGGTAACGTCAAGTAATGGGGTCTATTCACGATCTGGGTTCGAGATTAGGGCTAACCACGTGATCCATGTGTTTACATTTTCAAAACCAATGCTGAGATTCGGAAAAGTTCGCTTTTAAAATTATGGATTAAATGTATTCTTTTGTCGTTTTCATGCTATATTTTTGTTCCGGAAGCAAATTTTTAACATACTGCTCTTCTGTTTGACTCTCGGATGTACGAAGGGGAACGAAAATGAAGTTGTAGTGAAAAAATGTGTACGCTTCCATGGCTGTCATTTGCAACATCCACCGACTGAATAAAAGGCATGTAAAAAGTCAATCGGATGAATTTTGTGCTAAATGAGCATTCTGTAGTCTGCTCTGAACATTTCTGAGTAGAGGATTTAATATGACAGTCCATTATAAATCGCCGAAGCTTTACAAAAAAAAAAAAAAAAAAAATACAATTCTGACAATGTTTCCGTAAAGCCGGTAATGAAAGTGATCGCACAGCTTTGCTACCACTAAGTAAGTTGCTAATATTGCACAAATTAGTACACCTGTATATTCTTCATTTTATTAAGTCTCAAATTCTTTTGAATTTAATTAGGTGCATTTAGTACTTAATTTATACTTTCATTGAGAACAGCGTATTAATAAGCTTTTATTTGATTGGTATTTAGTTTTAATTAGTAAGAATTAAGAATGCATAGTAGTCAGAAAATATACGGAGAAGGTTTTCCAAAAAAACATTTTGTTTTTCGGTTTGAAGTGCAAGTTAGTGTGTTTAGTGTTCATTCCTGTTATTTTGTTTGCAGTTCTTCCTCGTTTTCAAGCCAGCATCATTTGCTTTGAACATGAAGTCAGACAACATTAAACTACAAGTCTTTTTATGAAACAACAATAACAAAATGGGCAGCAATAGAGTTTGTTAGTATATATACTTTAAAATCTACATACTCTTTTGCTGATCTTTTTTGTGCGATATTCTACAGGCATTTTGTAACAAACACATAGAGGTAAGAATAACTTTGTTCCAATTTATTTCTATTATCGATTTTTTTATGCTCTTGTTAGGTTAATCTGAGTCTCATTTGCTAGCATAATGAAAGAAGCATGATACATTGATGCCGTTTATTATTGTGGAAAAAATTTCCGTCAACAATGGAAATTACTCGTTCTTCAGTTGCATGTTTTACTCATTAAAGCCTTTGTATGCAAAACTAGAGTACAGTAGAACCTCAATAATTCAAAACTCTTTAACCAACCTTTTTATGACATATTTCTTAGAGTGCTCTTTAGGGGATTCTGTCAAAATTAATTTAACTGAAGGATAGCCCAGAGCAACATTTCTCAACTTTTTTAAGCTTGCGTACCACTTGATTGTACAGTACATCATGGATAAATGTATCATTTCGGATAAGTGATAGTATTTTGGGATTTTTAAAAACTATGGCTAGTGTTAAACATTGATTTATAGAATGATCATTACTATTCCATTGAAATACTCTGAAACGTTATTCTTGATATATAGTCGCTGAAATTATAAGTTCACTTATTTCTTTTTTTGTTATTTTTTACGTCAGTCTTTTCGTGTACCAGCAACTAGTAAGTCACGTACCACCAATGGTACACCTATGACGGTTTGGGAAACCTTGGCTTAGAGCGTTGTCCTTTTAAAAGTTTGGGCCAAAGTAACATGCGTTTATAGTAAATATTTTTTACAATGTATTCATGTTTTAAAGTAAAAAACAAAATGCAAAGGTAACTGTATCATAAATGTCACAATGCAAATTACAGTACAGGTGCATACATGGAGGTAGGTTACAGATCCCCTTCTCCCTAAGTGACTTACTATTACATACAACTGCATTTGTGTACCTTATATTTCGAGAAGTATCAGTAGTGCAGTTTGACAGCAACACAGCCTTACTACCACGGGGTGGCGGATGTTATTCTCATCCTTGCCCTGGTTGTAATTTCGTTCTTTATGCTATAAATTCTGTTCTATATTTAATATATCTGTATTGTACTATTTCATACTGGTCATGAGTTCACTAATGGGTCCTGTGTGATCATGTGCACAAACTCGCAATGTATGTTGTCGATAAAGGTGTAGGGGGGGGGAGATATTTCGAACACATTTATCCCCAAACCCACTTTTTGAACCTAAAAATGTTACTCGGATCCCCTTATAGCAACGTAACAAAAAAACGCATCACATTTAGTTGTTCATGAGCATCACGACCGGGGGAAGAGGGGGGAGTCCCCCCTCGATAATTGTGAAGATGAAATTTATTATTTTTGGTGGAAATGATTTTCTCGAAACACAAAAAAAATGCCTCTGATTGTTACATAACCTAAATATGAAATCTGTGGTTCTTCAAGGGAAGTGGCCGATTTATAACAATTGGGTTTTTTTCCCAACACTGAAGTAAAATCAGTGAATTAACTTTTATTCAAGAAGTTGCAGATGAGCAACATTGCCAAAATAAAACCACCGGCCTCTAAAGGGTTCGAGGGAAATTTTCAACCCCGTCCTCCAAAGAAAAAAGACTTATGGTGCAACATGTGTACCGCCCGGTTCCTAAAGGTTAAGGCAGTGGCGTACCAACATTGTTGGGGGCCTGGGGCGGTAGTCAATATGGGACCTACCTATAAGTAAAATCGTTTGTAAATCTTAAACAAAATGTACGCGTACCCTATGCTGCACTCAGCACCGAATCTTACATTTTTCATAAGGACAAAAAAGAAATTGCGATCCTTCATCTTCCTTCGTTTTTAACCATATCAAGTTCTAATTTAAAAAATAAGTAAATTGAAGTAAAAAACATAAGATAAGTTTAATATTGAGAAATTCATTGCGGCTTTAGTGACGAAAAAGGGAGAATTGGGAGTTTTCCCCCGATTTTTTTTTTTTTTTTTTTTTAATCTAATCTAAATACGCAGCTTCGCCGGGACCCCATCCTGAAATTAAAAAAATAAAGTTCTGAAAATGCAATTTTTAGCTATCTTTGGAAACGTCAGGTCTAGAGGAGGGATTAAGGCTATCTTCTCCTCGGCAAAAATTTCGAAATTGAAACATCACGTTTTAAAAGGACTCTGTACTCTGTTTTAGGCTAATTTTGATAGTAGGGTGGGAGTTCGTGAACTTTAAAATTGATGTGTTCGAAACGCATCTTAGGTTTTCTTTGATGACGTTAGGAGAAAAGTTAGGTTTCGGGGCTGTCCCCAGAAATTCTTTGTAATTAAAGTTTTAAAAACGCAATTTTAAGCTATTAGTCAAGACGTAATTTGTGCTCTCCTTCAGAAATTATCTGGAGTTGAAGTCCTACAAATGCATTTTGAGAGGCTATATGTTTAGTGACGTAAGGGGAAGGGGGGATTCATGGGCTCTAATAAAAAAAATTTCGCAAAATGTCAAAATGCCCGAAGCTTAAAAACCATTTTATGCTGTGTTTGACCAAGTTCGGGAGAAATGCATATCAGCTGTTCTTCTCAGGGAGCCTATTTGTAATTTTAAGTAACGAAAAAGCAATATAAAGTTGCCCTTAGGGACATGGTTGAGAACACGAATGATTGCTGTTTTAAGTCTTATGGATCTGATACTTTCCAAAAAGGAATTGAAACCGCAGTTTTTGGAATTTTTTGGTCTCTTAAAGGGGGAGGGGGGAATCACGACCTTTTTCTTGGAACAGTGGTTGAGTGCTACACTTGTCAGCCGTCTCTCAAAAAGTTATCGCCTAAGACAAGGGCCCCCAGCTTGTTCCCCCGTAGATTTGGCACTGATATTGGGTACGTTAATTACTTTTATCCTTACCGTTTTTACACCCAAAAGTTAAACGGACATTGAAAGTAAATGTAAAATTACGATCCTTTTAACTGTATATTCTATTATTCAGGTATTTTGTAGTCTTTATTAAACAAGAAAACGATACCAAACCAACCATTAGTCAGACAGTTAATGCATTAATTAATTGAAAATATTTTTGAAATGGTCAATGTACTAGCATTTAGTTTTTTAATCTTTATTTTCTTCATATTATACTATGCAGTAAAATAGTTATTTACACCTACATAAACTTAAAATATTTCTTTTGTGCTTTGTTTATTTGCCGATAATTTTGGATTTATATTTTCAAACAGAGGCAAATTTAGGTTAAAGATACGCTCTTCATGCTTATTAATGGTAACAAATTTGAAAAACGAGGGTACATTAACACTGGGTAAATATACACTTAAAAAAGAAATTGGACACACATATACCCAATGTTTCAAATCGGAAAAGCTGAAATTTCTAACTGCGCGAATACAATTTTCATTATCCTTTGTTTTATTATGTTGCTTCGTTTTATGCAACAAATAAAGACAAAAACGATGATTTTTTAATTAATTATATCTTTATCATTTTGTTCTCCAGCTCCTCACCCTTATAATGATATGCCAACACCAACTGACTTTTAAATCTTCATAGAAAGCATTTATAAATTTAATTTTCTTGAATATACACAATCAGATTCACAAATAAACTAAAAGATTTTAGGTGATCTACTGTAGAAAATTAATATTCCACATGGATCACACCAGCTCCAGCTCCCGATTATGACACTTTGGAACTCTCAGCAAAGATAGAACGGAGACCTCGAACCAGCTTTGTTGCAGTTCGGGAGAGGGGCATAGGAAAACTTTAAGGTATAAGTGCGTTACTGAAAAAGGACTTAAGGCATAATCTGACTTTATATGAAAGAAAGTCTTATCTCCAAGAGGAAAATAAGTTGAGAAAAACTAGAAGACATACATTTTTAATCTTCATACATGCTATTATATTCTTTAAAATTTTTTAGCTTATAAGTAGAACACAGCTGGAACGAATTTTAAACTTTCTTTGACAACTATATCTTTGAGCAAACAACAAAAAAATCTTTATAAATGAATTGCAGCAAAATTTGGATTTAAGGCCTCTTAAATTATGACGACAGTAGTAGCATAAGTATTGTTTGTGAATATCACTCTGCTCTTGCTTCCTTTTAACTAAATCAATATTAAAAAAAAGAGCTTCATCTATAACTTAAAAATAAAATAAGAAAGAGGGGTACCTAAAACCATGTGGTAGGAATTGAAAATTCGGGTGCTCTTATACCTTAGAGCGATCTGGGTAAGGGGTAAAGTTCCAATTGTCCACAGCATAATTAAACTATGAAAATGCGTGAGATGTGGATTTCATGAACGCTGAAAAACGAGCTAAAAAAGTTAATTATTTTTATTTTTAAAAAAGCATTTCTGATAACAGGGCTCGATTAAGATATTTTGGGGTCCTAGACCAAGCACTTTTGGGGCTCTCTGTAGTCAACCTTAAAAGCACAAGCATTCACTCGGAATCAGGAGGGCCGACTATAAGGTACTAACTGCAGCGATCAATCACTCACTCAAAATATTTATTGTTGAAGCAGGGAATCATAATATTTCTTCTTTTTTCTTAAATTATATACTAGAACTGAAACATTTTTGCCCATTCAGGGGCCTCTAAAAAACGGGAGCTTTAGGCCACTGCGTAGTTGGTCTATTCCGTACACAAGCCGTGTAAATGCATTTTACTTTTTAAAAATTTTACCAGGCAAAAGAGCTCTATGCTCAAATAAACAAATTTGGGGCCTCTTTCAAAAGCGTCAACAGGCCACCATATGCCCCCCCCCATCTATGCTTAGCAGCGAGTCAGTTAACGATAATTCATTCTTAATAAAATTTATAACGTAAATGGGCAAATTGTTAATGAATCCAAACAGGTCTGATGGGGAAAATCATCAAAAAAAAAATTTACAATAAAAACGAAATTTTGGGGCCTATGTCAACGCGGGGCCTGGGGCGGACCGCCCCCTCCGCCCCCCCCGTCGGTACGCCACTGGGTTAAGGTTCTCCCAATTTATATCATTGAAACAGGTGTACATATGATTGATAAGAAAAAAACGCATATTGGTTGTATAGTGGTACTCGATTTGTTTTCAACTATACCCTTTGCTGTTATCTGCAATGTAAGCCTTAGAAGGAGTACAGTTTTTTTTGTTTTTTTTTAGTTCTTCTTTTTCCAGAAAATTTAAGAGATTATTGAGTTTGCAAGTAGTTGCAAATTTTATCAAGATCTAAATATACAGTTAATATTAATTAAAAACTTTTATTCAAACAAAACAAATTAAGTTCAGTTCCTATTTTGTATAATATTATACAAATATTTTTGAAAAAAAAAATTGAACCGACTTCGGAACTTCACTCAACAAAGCTCTAAAAAGTAAAAAATTATTTTATTCTTTGAACACCATCGATACTACATTTAAACATAAGTTTTGAAGTCGGCGCAAAAAAGCTAAATAGAATCATTCGAAACTAAATATAAATTTAAATGAATCCAGGTTCTTTATTCGCATTCGCATTCATTGAAAAATACATATTTATGTAATGGTACAAATATTCAGCTCTCAATTTTCAATGATTTCTCTGAAAATGTTGGCAAAATATAGTAAACATCATTTTACCTATAGTTTTTGCGCCGACTTCAAAACTTATGTTTAAATGTAGTATCGATGGTGTTCAAAGAATAAAATTATTTTTTACTTTTTAGAGCATTTGCTGAGTGAAGTTCCGAAGTCGGTTCAATTTTTTTTTTCAAAAATATTTTTATTTTATTCTTTTTAGTGTAAATGTACATATGAAATAAGGTAATGTTTCCATTGCAAAACTTCACCTAATTTTCTTAAGTAAATGCTTCATAAAATAAACTATGTAAGAAAAAAAAGAAAGAAAGTATCAACGCGTCTAAAATTTTAAACGATTGACACTAAAAAATAATCCTTGTTATTCTCTGGTATTTATTTGTGTACTAGTTTAATTAAAGGCTAAATATTAACGGCTTTTCAACTAATTTATATTTCAAAACAACACTAGATTCTCGCAGTTCATAAAATTTCACGACATATTACATACGTGGCCCGCTAATGAGTTTCATGTTTGCTTCAGTTAAGCCTTCATTCAAAATTTTCATGATCATTATAATAACTGTTTCATATCAATCACGTTCTGTAACAATGGATTTTATATTTAATCATTTAGGACAAATCGCTTTAAATTTGAGCAAAAATTTGGAGATTTTCCTCACTTTCTTCAGAATTCCTTTATCAAACCGTTAAATTAAGACTAATAAAACCTGAAATATTACGAATCAATCAGTACCTGGTACGACTTTCAGTTCGTTGGAGTTCAGGAGAAAAAAAGCAGGACATAGAAAGATACTCGGTTTAAAATTTTCAAAAAGACCATAGAAAGGAATTTCATTATGCAATCCAGAGAAGCCTGGCGTTCAAAATGGTCATTATTACGATTACTGTGATCCCAATTTCTTTTTCGAAAGATTTCTGCAGGTTCCCGTTATCGAACCCGGACCACGAGAGGATGGGACCAATCGGAAAGAAAGACCTTTCTAACAAAAAAAGAGTTTTTGAAATCGGTCCAGGCGTCTTCGAGTAATCTTGTAACATACAAAAAAAAAAATTCTCCGACGAATTGTATAACCTCCTCCTTTGTTGAAGTCGGTTAAAAATATGAATAAAATTCTGTCACACATTATACTGATCATGTTTGTTGCAGAAAAATGGAGGAATAGTCAGAAATTTGAATTTACAGTACAAGTTCCAACATAAAATTGAAAACGACTTGATTGCTTCGTTCTACGATTCATAAGTTTCCCCATTTGTTAGTGCTCCCCTGAGCACCAACTCACTTGCAGAATTCAGTGACAATCACTGAGCTTTCTTTTAATCCTGGCTTTTAACTTTTGTGAAGCGAACGTTTTATTGCCAAATAAAAGGATCCATTATGTCAAAAAAATAATTTCGACATATGGAGATTTTTTTTATACATGAGAATTGCTTTTCGATGTAATAAATATAGAGATTTGATTTCTGTTCGATATATAGAAAATTTCAATATGTGGAAGTTTGATATATGGAGGTTCAACTGTACATTCTTTACATATTGTTCCTTCGGTAAAGTGACAGGTTCTGTACCATCACTTTCTGCTGTATGTGAACAAATGATGCGATGGAGTAGCTAGGGAAGGGGGGGGGGGTCATAACCCTGCCAATTAAGCAAGAAAATTATACGTATGAAAACACATTTGAGGGCCTAAAATCGTGCTTTCGACCATTTATGTCGAAAATTTTCCAATGTGTGACCCTCCCCCCCCCATAGAAAACTGTCTTGCTGTACCACTAAAATGATATGGTCAATCATGTGTTTTCCTGCTTTATAGTTTTCTTCCTAATAATACTGCAAACTTTTGAATGATGGTAGTTTAGGCAAGTAAAAAGCGTTTTCTTTGAGAATTAAGTCAGGGGCGTAGGAACCAAGGGAGCTCGGGCTCCCCTTGGAATATTTCAGACCTGTTCAGCTCCCCCCGAAAAATTCTCTTACTACAACCTTTTGTAGTACATTTTTTGCCGCAAACCCAATTTCAAAAATATGATCTTTTTTCTAGGAAACTCATACAATAAGTAGCATAGAAATGGGGGAAACAGGGTGGCTCTTGTTCGCAACATCATCAAGAATGTATCATGCCTCTAATGTAACCAAAGATAGCCTAAATTCGCTTTTAAGACTTGTATTTCAAAAAATTTCTAAACTCGAAAGTCATCAAAAATTGTCAAAAGTCATTTTTAAAAGTTAAAATTTGGAAATTTTACAGGGATAAAAGTTTTAAACTTCCTATTTCTGAACAAATATTACATCAAAAACCTAATAATGTAAAAGCGTGCTTATTGTTTGTCGTTGGTGTGAAGGGTGACAAAGTGTATCTTAGCACCCCACCCTCACCCCAAGAAAGCGTCAATCTCTGGTACTGCACCGAGCTCCCCTTGTTTTCACTAAGTTCCTACACCGCTGAAATAAGTGAACGTATTTGAAAATTAGAATGCTGTGAAAGCCAATGCACAAATTGTAAAAAAAATTTCTTTTATAATTAATTCACTGTAGTCATTGTTTGTGAATATGTACAAGGAATAGAATTCGAGAAAGAAAAAAAACTGACGAAATTTCATTTAGCTTGAAGTAAATAAAAAATGAATCATGTTCATCAAAACAAGTACACTGAAATTATTATTTGAATAGAATGTTAAATGCAGATCTCATGTTACACAATTTCAAATTTTTGATTAAGAGAAATATCAAGTATTGGATTTAAATATACAGTGAAGCTCCTTTTTTGTATGTTTTCAATAAGTTCGCTAAATTGGTCTCAACAGAGTCCAATGCATATTAACGTGTACCTGCAACACGTTTTTTTTTTTTTTTTTTTTTTCAATAAAAAATGTTTAAACGGTTCAACATTGTATTAGGGTAAACAATCATACATAATATATGACAATAACGATGATTTCAGACATTGTTTCAAGCTTAATCAAATGTTCACTCGTACTTCACCTTTAAATTATACCCTTCATCTACTTTATTGTGGTGTGAAAAATTAAATTGTATCATCTGTACTATCGCTACATATAGAGCTAACGAAGGTGTTTATATCGTTAGCTTAAAAATAAATTATGAGCACCGCTAAAAAAGTAGACAAAGAAAGAGAAATATAATCTAACATTCTGTGGATTATGCTTTTGTTAGTTGAAAAAATAATGGGAATGATTGCAAATTTTAGGCTGAAAGTGCACGTTTTCCGTATTTCTCTCGTAGCGACATCGCGCTCGGCAGCCATTCAGTATGTAAACAGCAGGTTCGCGGCAAATTGTGATCACGTGATCCATGCGCACTAGAACAACCAAGAGAACAACATAGGCTGCGTTCAGAGCAGTTCAGAGTATTCGCCCGGGCGTTTAAGCCGTGACGTCATAAATAGCTGCCCGAGCCGAGCCCGGGAAGTTGTTGTCTGGACAGCACTTGTGCCTTTCGGGAAGAAACAAAATGGCGGACACAACAGCAGAAAGTTATACGCGGCGGTCAATGCAGGAACAATCCTGCATTCCCTCCTATATTTCGGCCAAAAATGATACCATTCTTGACCTTGGCGGCAATTATTGTTCATCTACCGTCATGGTTCAGCGTGGGATCGAAATGACTTATCGAATTTAATGAGAAATACGTTATTTCAAGTGAAGGAATTTACGATGAAATAGGCCTAACAGTAAGTAAAGAATTTCATCGATCTCGCTTATCTGACAGGATTGTTCCAGCAATGACCGATTCTCAAGGAAATATATCCTTTCAGATTCATCACAGCAGATAGCGTGCGTATTTTTGACCCCATTGTGTGTATTTTCAAGATATTGTTTTAGTCACTCTTCGTAAATCCTAGCAGACGAAAGTGCAATAAATTTCAGCCAATGAGCATCTTCCTTTGCTAAGCGCCCAAACACGTGACTTATCTGCCCAGCTAAATTTCCTGGGCTGCTTATGCTTGAGCCCGGGAAGCTCGGGCGTCTGCTCTGGACAGCATTTGGGAAGTTCGGGCGTTCCAAATGGCAGGTCTGAACGCTTTGGGAAGAACCCGGGCTTCCCGGGAAGCTCGGGCGCGTACTCTGAACGCGCCCATAATAAACTAAATAAACAAATGCAAGAACCACTTGAAAATACTATGGGTGTGTTCAGAGTGCTGGCCCGAGCCGCCCAAATGTCCCAGCTCTGACGTCATAAATAACTCATGAGGCAGAGCCCGGGAAGTTGTGCTCTGGGCATAGTTTGAGCCATTCGGGAGAAAACAACATGGCGGAAGAATTTCGTCCAATCACAGCATCGCTTGCGAATGTCCCAAACACGTGACCTATCTGCCCAGCTAAATTTTCTGGGCCGTTTGTGCTTTAGCCCGAGTGACTCAGGCCATTACTCTGGACAACTTCTGGGACATTCGGGCTAGCCCGACGATGGCTCTGGACGCTTTGGGACAAAGCCCGATTGCCTCGAATGACTCGGGCCAGTACTCTGAACACACCCTATGGAAGAAAACTGATCCATTCATGAACAAAGAAAAAAATGAAACTATTAACAGATTCTAAGATATTTTGAATTCCTTTTGCAAATTAAGTTTTATCTTGCGACAAATACTAAACAGTTACACATCTATTCACTGCAACTGGCTGATCGTGTTTTTGTCATTGGTCTTGTTTTTGCTTCTGGTAGAGGTGAAGTGGGAGCTTCGCCAAATTCAGGACTTTTGATAAAGGAATCATTTAGGGAAATAATGTCTCGATTAATTGTAAATAGAATTCCATCTATCATGAGCTCGTAAGTGATAAATATTGTATTATTTTCTAGTAAATTTTTTGCTTTCAATTTGAAATTACGTGTCCTTGATTTGTCACTAAACCCGGTAGTAATCGGTTTTCACTCTTGATTCTTCAATTTCTTGGAACCTTTCCCAAAATTTCCAATTTATGCTCGAATTTCTTTCCATATTTTTCTGAAAGTTTACGTGCTTTCGAATGACTTTTTATATTTTTAAAAAAATATAAAAATTAGCCACTGGAAAATAAATTATTTTCTTTTCATACTTGTTACTATGAGCCTTTCTTCACAATCAATGTTCATGTTTGTTTACACATGATTACAAACACTTGCTGAAATGTTACATTAATTGTAATATTGTAACCTTGGTGACAACCACTGGTACCCAAATTCTAAATTAGGATGCATTTAATTCTTATTCCAATACTTCTTACAGTTGCAACTTAGAAAACCAATGTCCTAAAAACACAGTTAGCTCTTGACTATAACGTAGAAGAGTAGGTTGCAGTCTTAGTAATATGTAGTAATTAGTCACACTTTTAGACCTTTTATTATTTTTTATGGCTAGGTTTACAAGCCTAAATGCTGAATTTGATGCCTGAAGTTTTGGATCTTACTAAAACTTTTTGTCTCCAACTCTTTTTCGTGATCGAAATTTGTATCAGCAACTTTGAAATACTACCTTTTCCGAATTTAAAAAATCATTTCTTCATTCCTCTCTTGTTAATATTTCCCAGATTTCTTTATTGATTGTTCTGACAAATAAGTAGCATATCTATTTAATTAGAGTGTATGCGTTTATACTTCATGCATTTGAAATAGTGCCTGGAATGCTAATTTTGATACCTTAATGATTTATCCCAGGTGTTACCATGACACCTAAATTGCAATTCTTATTTGGTATCTTTTGCAAACTGAAATATTATTACAACTTAGAGATTCTTCATAAAGCTACCTATAAAATATTATTTAATTCAATTTAAATTATTTTTTATTCTTCATAAAAGTTATGAGGTATCATTTCATTAATTAAATTTTTATTGGGAGTTGAATTATTTCTCCTTTCGAGATTTTTAGACATTTTTCACAAAAGTAGTTCTAAATTCCCTGCTTGTTGTTTAAAAGATTTTCTGACCCATGTATTTTCTCAGGAGGGATGAATTAGGAGGAATAACACAGGGAACTACTTTGATATAAGCCCCAAATCGGAAATTTGGCGACTTTTTTTCTCGCCAAGCAAAAAAACCTGTTGCCACAAAAATTATTGCCACAAAACTTCAAAAAATAAACTCAAAAAATGGTGCAAATGCAAGAAAATACTAAATTTGGCAACAGCAAAAACCTAAATTAGCTGTAAAAACCTACATTGGCAACACCAAAATAGGAAACAGCAACCCTAAAGAGTCCGTAGGGAGTTCCAGATTTGGCGAGTAATTTTTGGGGGGGTATATCAAAGTTATACCTAACACAGCTCCGTCTTTATGCCAAAATAAAATGAAATATTATTTCTAATCTGTCCTGTCTTTAGACCCATGCTACTATGAACAAGCTAGAAATAATTTTTCACATTCTATTTTGGCATAAACAGGGGTCTGGCCAGAGGAAATTCGGGTCCGTTAACGGACCCTTCACAAAAATACGATCGAGCAAAACGGACCCTTCACAAAAATACGATCAAGCAAAACGGACCCTTCACAAAAATATGATCAAGCAAAACGGACCTTTCACAAAATGCTGATCAAACAAAACGGACATTTCACACATTATTCATTCAAGAAGCAAATCTGAAATCAAAATAATGCATAGCATATTTATTTGTAAAAGCCCATAACTTTTGGGCCTTTTCCTGAAGTTAAAGAAGCCAATCTCTTATCCAACAATTTTGCGAAAAAAAAAAAGTCCGCACTTCCTGCCTGCGATACTTTAGGCAAGCCATAAATATTTAATGTGTGGCACTTTTTATTGGTTTCTGTTAAAGAAATTAACAACTTAAAAAAGGTAGTTGTTTTGCTTTACTAGCTCTGCTTGTTTGTTTTATCATATGCAAATCAAAATGGCTTGCGATGTTGCTGTTATAGATTTCTATGGAAATGCAGAGTAAGGATTTTTCTCCCTGCTCTTGAGTTAAACAAAAAGGAAGTAATAAATATAGCAATTATCTGCGAAATAAATTTAGAACTGCAAACAGATAGCTAGGGTAGAGAAAAAAATGGGATTGCTTCTGGTAGAGTAATCAGCTATTTAAAATTATCGTCATCTGACCTCTTTAATGCAACATTTTGACCTTATTTTGGCAGAAATTTGTCTGGATTCTTTTTTGATGCTTTTTGGTGTTTTGGTTATGTTCAGGAATTAATGTATATTTTCGTCTGTTAATATTTTAAGTCCAATAGTCTGTTTTGTTACGTCTCCCAACCGAATTTTTTCCTCCGAATTTTCGGCGAATACGTCGATGATTATTAATGACATTCAATCATATAAACCTGATGAAATGTAACTCTTAAAAGGAACAAATCTGACTTACCCCCCTCTTGGCGACTTTTTCCTGTTGGCGCCAAAAGTGCAACGCCAAGACTTTGATGTGCGACAGAAAACATCGTACACCTTTCTTAGCGATGCTCTTTTGGCACCAACAGGAAAGTTAAGATTCACATACAAAATCAAAAGCCTTTCAAAAATGTACAACACTATCATAGTCAAAAAGATAATTTCAAAGATATTCAAATTTCAATAAATGAAGAATAAAAACGCTTTTGTGATAAGTGATTTCTCACATGTACGTACGAAAATCACCACAGCAAAAAATCACACAAAGTAGTATATACTGCAAAAGTTATTGCGAATGTACGCTTCAAAATGACCAAAAACATTTTTTACACAAGCAAATATTACTGAAACACTAAAGATTATGTGCCTTATTATGCCTAAAATATCTATGGTAGTACATAATAAAACAACGTACTACAACTGCAAGAAATATAGCGAATAAGCGCTGCAATAATACTAGTGTGTATATATTTCCAGCAAAATAACACTTTGTTTTTTAAAGTAACAAAGATTCCTTATAACCAACAACAAAATCAAAAACTTTTCAAACATATACCACACTAAAAGATTTTGTCATAGTCAAAACAATTTAAAAAGTTCCTCAAATTTCGATATATGTATAATAAAAACGTCTCCTAAGTACGTCGTAAAAATATCAACACAAAAATACTATAAATTATTTTTCTATCAGAAATGGTTTAAAATTGCTAATAATATTCAACATAAAATGACGCTTCATATTTTTCAAAAGTACCAGAGGTGGCTTATTTTCAGTTATTCAGTACATAATAATAAATTTTTTATAAAATGAAAACGCCATAAAAATATGCATTAAACACAAAATTATTTTTGCATATTTTGCTAAAGAAATAAATAAGTAGCATAAAATACGGGGTTTCGTTCAATTTGCAATATTTAAGTACAAATACACCTCAACAGTTCATGTTATCATTTTTGAACAAAATAACCAATATGAACTCACCTTCGTATTGTGTAGAATCCGCCGATACACAGCTGACAACTGATAATTAGGACTCATACTGAGCAAGCTGTTAATATCGCACTGTTTGCACACACAACACTAAATAGTTGATCTCCCTATTTCCAAAGCACAAAGATTTCACTTCCTACAACAAACAGCGAAAATACTGCTAATCCAGCACTCAAAAAAATGGCGCGCTTTCTAACAGTCGTTAACACCGCCCATTCACCTAACACTCACATTTTCTTAGGCGCCAATACTGACACACACTAATGAAAATAATTTTTAAGAAAACAGTAATATGTTTTTTCTTCGAATGCAGTGCGGAAAAAAATAAGGAACACTCCGAACTTCGAATTTCTCATCCCACATCACAAGCAAGTGAAAATGACGTGGATTTAGGGTTGCCAGCACCATAACTCATCCCAAATCATGATAACGTCATCATTGTATCAAGGTTACCATTGGCGATGTTTTTCAAATATCGCCAAGGGGGGACATATTAGTTCTGTTCCCTCTTAAAATTATTTGACTTTAATAAATTGTTAATTTACCGTTTTTTTCTTCTGATACTTTCATTTTGAAAAATGTGATCTCTGCATCCGATATGAAAATAGAATTTTACTTATTTTCAAGCTAATTACTCTTTGTTAGGAGACAAATAAATGAAAATTCGCTTTATTTTTTGTTCAGATCACTATTTTAAATTTTTAAAGCAAACTTAACTGATCTTTTGTGAGTCTAAATGGAATGAATAAATGAATGAATGAATGTGTGTGTGCTGAATGGATCGTTTCATTTTATTTTTGCATTCATTGTATTAACAGACATTAATAATATGTTTATCATAGACCTTTAAAATGCAATTGTAAAAAAATTACCAAAATAAATTCGTTCATATTCCATTCTTATGTTTTTGATGCCATCACTTTGAATACTGCAACCTCTTTCCATCCGCTATAAGAATCGGATTTTTCACATTTTTGATGTTTAATACGCTTTTTTAAAAGGAAAAATAAATGAAATGTATTTTTATTTTTCATTAAATTTAAAAAGAATTTTTGTTTTTGCATTTTATTTATTTTTTTGCGGGTTTTTTTTTTTTTTTTTGAAAGTTTAATTTTCACAAAATTATTTAGTTTTTCACAAAAAACGGACCCTGTGAAAAATCCTGGACAGACCCCTGATAAATGGGGTGTCCACTGTCCAATTCGTCCCGCCGTTCCATTTGTACCGACTCTCCCTTACACTTATTAGAACTTCTTTTCAATTAAATGACATTCTTGATGATGTTTTCATTATAGATAGATTTTCTAAAGTTGTGCTTTCACCATCAAGGGAATACTTTCCATCACAAATTTTGCATTTGAACTGAGATTAAATTCGATAAAAAAGTAAAGATCCATATCCACGAATCTAGGCACAACTGATCAGTATCTACAAATCTACATAATTAATGATGCGGCACATCACTATTCCTTTCCAAGCTTTATGTTAAGAAAATATCACATAATAAGGAAAAAGAAATGAACATTAATAATATGCAATATAAATCATATTTTAACCAAAGTGCCCAAAGATCCTGCTAGAAATCTTATGATATTACTACTTAATTTCACTATGGAGACTTGATGCAAACTGATTTTTTATGCTACATGTTGGCAAATGTTTATCATTGGGGATTGCAGTAAATGATTTTGTTGCCTAATTTCACCCTTGATTGTATGTATGATTTACTGTGTTCTCTTATCAGGTTCTACCGCGGTTATGGATCTCAAGCCGGAGAGTGGGGAAGTGGAGCTGGAAAGGTGACTTCTCTCTTAATCTGATTTTATATTAACAGTAGTTGTTCATTTTAGTTTTGTACGAGTGCTCCTTTCTATGATATTTGTTGAGGCCATGCTGCCTAGGGAATAAAGTCTGGAAAATCTCTGAAGGTCTGAAACCTGGAATTTTGTGAAAAATCTAGATTTTGTTTTCGTCATTTTTATCATTGATGTAGACATCAAAATAGCAATATTAACCAACATTGATGCTGAGTCTTTTTTTTTTAATATTTTTTATTTTTACCACCTGCTGCAACCATGTTTCTCAAAATTCTGGTTTTGTATAAGTTTTGTTGCGGAACGTACTTTAGGGGTATTACTTTCAATGATTGTCTTACTTTTTTTTTTCGATGCACATTAATTTATATTTATTTTAAAAACTCATTTATATGGCTTTAAGCATTATATTTATTCAAAGTTTAGAAACGTTTTAGTACTGCTTTTTTCTTGTCTTTGTCTTTTATTTGTACTTTGTCTGATCACCATTTTCGGGTTACTTTTTAAACTTAGGATTAATTGTATCAGATTGTCGTGTCATCAGTCGATCTTTTGAGTGACTCTATTAATATTTGGGTTTATTTTAGGGGTAGGACTTTTGAAAATCTAGAAAAATCATACTTGAGCTTATGTTTTGATTAGGTTACATTATTGTTTTTTTTTTTTTTTGAGGGTATTTCATCATTCAAATTATGTATTTAATACGTTTAATTACTTAAAATCTAAATTTGGTAAACCCCCCCCTCCCTACTTAAGACAGTTCTGCATTGAGAATTTTTACAACTTTAACCCCTTCAGCAGATCACCATTAATTTTGAATGCTGTATAATTGTAGTGTGGTTGTATTCTTAAATGCTCTTTCCAATATCGTTTTTCAAAAGAAAAAAAATCAATAAATGTACATAACAAAAAAGTATGAAAAGTTATTTGGGTAATTTTTATTGAGCAGTGTCAAAACTTCTCAGCCTTTCCAATTCCATCAAAGATGCTGAATCATGAGGGTTGCTTAAAAGTTTCCGTGGGTCCAGATCGCTTATAAATAAACCCTCCAATGTCCTTACCCTACTTAATGCGACGTAAACTTGGCCTTTTTAACTAATTTCATGCTAAAATCTAGGTCAGCCTTAAACTGGAAATTCATTGTTGATTGAGACTTTTGTTTGAACTAAAACACACTTAGCTACGAAAATATCGGTTAAAATCGGTGCTTGTCTAGGAATAATAGATCTTTCCTCTTGTTTAATTCTAGTAAAAAGATGACACTCGAGACTCGAAAACGAATCAATTGGCACCTTATCATCAAAATCGAATGAATAGTTTAGGAGCTGCGGTGGAACATCCTTAACCACAAACATAGCCAGACTGCTAGAAACATAACCCTTCTTTTAGGCTTTGCCGTAGTCGGGTAAAAAAAGTTCTGCATCACCTGTTTTCCAAAATGCATCCTAAATGCAATATTTAACTAAATTTGTGCTTTAATGACATGATTTTATCATTTACGATTGACAATATTGACTTTTTCGTCTATCTCAATCAATGGCAATAAAATCTCATTTTCTCTTCTAGGGAGGTGGCTCTGGAGGATCTGTAAGGTGAGTATACCCTGAATTTTTTTATTTTATTTTATTGCATTCATTCCTTTTTGCATTTCGTTGCAAATTATTTATGTTTTAGGTTTTTATTTATTTGTTAGCTAACACTGAGTTAAATATTCAAGTAGTTAAGTTTTTTAGTGTCGGAGTGTAACCCTACTTGTAGCTACTACAGTTTCACGAGCCATAAAAAATTGTGAAAGTGGGCTTCTAATGTCTTCTTAGGACTTGTTGACAAAAACAAATTTAGCCCTTTATCATATCACTTGGCAAACAATTTCTTGTTCGCAATTTCAACAGATAAAAATATTAACAGTGTATAAAAGGAAAGTAGCACAGTGGAGGCATAAATAAAAAATAGGGCTTTCACACTCTTATATTTTGTGGACAAATTGTTATTTATTGAAAATATTTACTCTTATATTTTGAAACTTGAAGTCGAACTTAAATTCTCTAAATTTTGAGCAAATGTAGCACCAAAAACAGAAGTAAACACTCATAGAAGTGTTCTGAAAGAGGAAAACATGTTAAATTTAATGTCTAATTATAATAGCAGTAGTAATTTTAAATATTTATGTACTGTTATGTATTCATTCTACACTTTTTTTTAAAAAAATCGGTCAATAGATTTTCCTCCTTCAATGAAGAGTTAATTTTCCTTTCATTAAAGTTAAAAAATGAAATTTAGTGATATCTAAGACTAGTATATTTTAACTTTGTTTATACATTTTGATTCATAACAATTGCAATTGGAATTTAAATTATTAATATTGTTCATTTTGGAAACCTGTTTGTTATATTTCATTTTCTTTCATTTTGGAACCTTTATTTTCCCTCAAACTGCAGTGAAACCTTTCCAATAAATTCGTACCATATTCTATCTTTCAGTTATTTTACTACTTCAGATATTATGTATTTGGCATTATAAGTTTTTTTTATAAGCAAAAACATCCATAGAACATATCCTCTTAGTATTAATTCTCCAAAGCAAAAGTTCTTTCTTAGAACTTCTTAAGAGTGACAATTATGTGTGCTTGAAGTATCTCAGCAAAGAATATTCACATAAATCAATTTTATAATTTTATGTAGAAATTTTATGAATGAAACTGTTTCTTTTTTTTTTATCTCATGTGATATTTGTATGCAAAAAAAGTCTTGCATAATGTATCTATCTATACTAGACAGCAACTTGACACTGAACGTCACTACAGGCAGAGCCAATGAGAGCTCACAAGCAGTCAGTGACCTCTTCTAATTCGCCAAGTAGGCTGTGACGTTTTATCTAGCTCGTTTTTCATAGGCTGACGTCACGATGTTTTTGTCAAGAAATGTTGCAGTGTAGTATAATTTACTTTAGACTAAACACACAAATATTTATCTAGAATTTAATACATAGGTGCAAAGGATGAGCAAAAAGAACTTTTTGTTTCTTGTATTAAAATAAAACATTTGTCTCTCATTTTGAACTTTTTAAGTTGATCCTCATTTTATCACTCTTTTATCAAAAGCAAATCATCTTAGCTTTCAGATTTTTAAATTGCAAAAGCAAACAACTATAAAAGGAAATTTGCCTCATAGAACTTGATCACAAATATAATACAGTTCTACCAATTAAATTTGGTCATGGAATTCGACTTACAAACAAAATGTGGCAAACCTCGTTTATTTATCGTAGCCAATGAAAAGTCTTTATGATACTGTGGATTCAACTGTCAGATAGCAGTAATATAGGAACCTTTTTTTTTTTTTTTTTTCAATTTCCATAGTCATCTTGTTGGGTTTTTTGGCTCTGACGAGTGTTTGTATAGAGAGGGACCACAATCAAATCCGTACTTTTGTTGAATAATTTTCCTTCCATTCACAGGGATGCTGGAGGCAGCTTTGGAAAGAAAGAAGCAGCTCAGGAAGAGCAGTACTTCAGGAAGTTGGTGAGTGAGGCTGTGGAGGCATAATACTTCATTTTATTTTTAAACATATTTGTAAAAGGAGATTAATGAATCTTGTACAACCCAAAAAATATAAGGTTGTGTAGTAAAGGAGAGACATTGACACTAATGATTTATTTGTTTGATGAGATTCTGCCACTAAAACCTAGGGGGGGGGTATGTTATTACAAAATAGTTAATTATTGGTTATGAATTTTAAGTTTACCTATCAACTAGGAAGCAGTGTTGTATTTGTTATTTTAGTTTTAACAAGGACAGTGATTCTTTGATAGGTTGAAGTTTCATGGAACACACAAAAAAAAATCGAGTTATCGAACATTTGTCTTATTGAAAACGGAAGCAAACTATGGAGTAAAATAGAATATTCCCACTGAAACCATTAAATTTATAATTATAGTGAAAAAGTAACCAAATAATGTGTTAAATATATTATATATAACTCTACATAATTAACCTTTCATATAATCATATAAATTTAAGAGTTTGTATAGGTTGCGAAACCAATTTTTACCTATGAAACTGCTTTTTAAACTTTTGGCTTTCTGTATTTATTTTGCTAAAACCTTCTAATGCTCTGGATATATTCAGTCTTGTGGGAATCTCCTTTTTGGCTGAAAAGTTTCGTCAGCAATTACTGGCAGATGCTGTTTCATTTTATTAAAATTGATGCAAGTATAATTTGCGGTACCAAATTTCGATGAAATTTCCTCCTTTGCTATGCCAAAATTGCTTTCTTTAATTTATTCAACTTTAGCTTGTAAGTTTTAAAGTTTAAGTCTTCTTATAGCCATTTTTAAAGTTCTATCCAAAATGTTGAACACAACACTCAGTTTGTATAACAACGAAATAAAAAAATCAAATTTTTGAGAGACCACAACGTCATAGAATACTGCAAAGTTACAAAAATAAGAGTAAACTTTATTAATAAAATTTTCTGAATAATTACTATAATTTATTTTTGTTGTTGGGCAAGAATTAAGCTTTGCTCATCCACCAACCTAACAACCAATGATAAAATTTAATGAAACATTGTAAAAAGCAAAGGTGTCCGTCCTTCCCAAGAATAACAGAGCACCCCCTTCAAGTGCAATGAAGACCCCCCAAATGGAGAGTCCCACTCTAAACAAAGCAATCCCTTAAAACCCTTGAAAAATTTCAATGTGCTATGACCCCCTCTGCCTAGTTAAGGCATTCCTGTAAAAAAGCTGCAATATGCTATATTAAGGATAAGAAAAAAGTTATTCCTAGCCTTAATTCTCAAATTGCTACTAAATTAGGAAAAGATGAATTCTTGCTGTTCATTTTCGGTTATCTGTTTTTAGCCTACTTTCCCGTTAAAAATAAAATAAAAACGAAAAAAGTATTAAAATTGGCTTAATGCATCTAAAAAATATCGCCAAGTCCAAAAAATATCGCCAAGTTAAAAAAATATCGCCAAGTCCGAAAAAAAAGTAAAAAAAAAAAATAAAAAGGTAAAATGAATATCGAAAAATAAATTTGAAAGTAGGATATTGAGATGGGGAATTTGTGTGTCGGTCGGTCTGTCTGTCCCCCCCCCCTAATAACTTTTGAATGAACATTCCGATTTGGACAAACTTTTTTTTATTGGAAAGATCTCGGCGAGTACAGCTCACTCCCATATTTGATTTTTCGATTTGAACAATTTTTGGTTCAACTTTGAACCTTTCAAACAACCTGTCCCGCGATGCTAACTTTTGAGTGAACAGTCCGATTTGAACAAACTTTTTTTGTTCGAAGATCTTATCAAGGATACTTCATTCCGTATTTACATTTCGATTGAACAATTTTCGTTCAACATTGAACGTCAGCAAGCTGTCACCCCTAATAATTTTTGAGTGAACAGTCCGATTTAAATAAACTTTTTTTTTTGTTCGAAGGATCTCAGCAAGGATACTTCATTACAGTATTTAAATTTTCAATTTGAACATTTTTTCGTTCAACATTGAACCGTTCAAGCAACCTTTCCCCACCTAATAACTTCTGAGTGAACCATCCGAATGGAATACACTTTTTTTTGTTTGAAAGATCTCGGAGAGGCTCATTCCCTTATTTCGCTTTTTGATTTGAACCATTTTTCGTTCAATATTGAACCGTTCAGAAAAAAATTTAACATTAGCGCCTACGGGGAATTTAAGTTGAATGTTGATCCTGGAACTTAAAGTCGGATTTCCTTCAAACTAACTTTGTAAGAAAATGGTTTTGATAAATAATGTTTGTAAAGTACTTTTCTGAATAATCTTCTGTGAGGACTCTGATTCCGACTCCGACTCCAAACATGGCGGAAATGCAGGCTCAGAAAAAAATGACTGACTGTGCAGACGATTTTTTGTTTATTTATTCATTTGTGTTTATTTTATTTATTACTTATTATTTTTTTTTTTGGCAGACGATTTTTTTTTTGTAACAAAAGTGTTTCATTCACGAGGGCATTTTATTCTTTATTTATATTTAACAACTGGCAACGGATTAAAAGTGAAAATCGAGACATTTTATCAACGGACGAGTTTTTTTTTTCTTTCTTTCTTTGATAAAATGTGTTTTGATGTACTTTGTACTTTTATTTATTTTTTTTTTTTGAAAACGATTGAGGAATTTTTCTACGGAAGAACTGTAACAGTTACATTCTTTAAAAGGTGCGACAAAACTTTATTTATTCGTTTGTTTACTTTTTACGTGTCTATTTCATCTGATGAGAGGGGTATATTTTGCTTTTAGAAATCAGCTTTAAGTGCTAAAAAGGTATGTTTGACACAATTTTCAGTCTCAGATAATCAAGAGAATAATGATCAGATGCTAGAATGTCAATGTACAGGAAAGTAGGCTCGTTTAGTTCTTGACAGAACTTCTTGTTTCTCTCCTTTCAGCAAAAGGAGCAGATTAGCCAATTGAAGGGCCATCTTCACGAGGAGATCGGTCATCACGAAGCCGAGATTCGTCGGCTGCAGAACGAGATCACCCGCCACAAGGAAAAAATCCAAGACCTGGCCAGTGCAGAGGACAAGATAGAAGGAAAGTGATTGTAGATCATGCATTTATACAAAAGTCATTGATTCTGTAACAATAAAGTAGCTGATTTGTTTAAATTAAATTCTGCTTCTTCTTTTTCTACAAGATTTTTTTTTTTATTTTATTTTTTTGATGTGGCAAAATCTGGTAAAAATTAGAAGGTAGCAGGCCCAAAAAACAGTTTGACCAGGAAGTTAGAACATGCTTTGAACCTAGTCCTTGTAGAAGGGGGTGATTGTGTTTATATTAGGGTAGAAGTATGCTATGTAGATTGATGCCTAAAAACTTTAGAGATCAGTGTTGGCAAGGTTTTGGACGCAGCAGTAGAAACCATGGTTTTAACATCCTGTCAAACCTTTGTATCTGAAAATGTACAAAAATGTTTTCAGTGAAATTGTATTTTGTGAGCAAATATCAAAAACAGTATACAATATAAAAATCAAAATAATATTTTATTAATATTACAGTTTAAGTTGAAATTTAATTTATTGATTGAATATTCAGGTGTGTTTGTTTAAAACCATGTAAAACTTATGCTGATTTGTATTCTAGTGAAATAAAAGTTGTGATTTTTCTTTAAAAAGATTTAATCTACGTATGAATTTAAAGTGTTTTGCACTAGTAGTCAAATTTCCTACATATATATGCAAATAAGGCAATGAGAATGTTTAAAACCTAATGCAATAATTTACTTAAATGCAAGCAATAATAATGTTTCAACGTAAAAAAAAGTAAAAAAATACACACACACACACATATATATATATATATATATATATATATACTAGCAGTACCCGCACGGCGATGCCCGTGCAACAAATGTAAAGGAAGTTAACTAAATAAAGTTTAATTCACTTTAACCCTCTAAAGTAAAATTATTATATTTGATTCAAATGTGCTCCCCAACCTTTTGAATTCCACTAAAAGTCATATTAGAGTTTAAATCAATTCGCCAAATAAACGTTTCAATGGAACTTTTGAGATAACTGTAGTGGCAAGATTTTCGAAAACTCTCAACGAACACAGCAATTTTGCCCTTGAAGTTTAACATAATCCACCGATTTAACCGTAATTTCAATGTAAAATTGGTCGCCAAATTTAAATTTATTAACATAGGGAACCGATTGTGTCAGGTAGCTCAGCCTCAACCATTCTTCCATGATTTTAATTTGAACATTAAAAGGCAAGAAATATAATGTTGTTCGCACCATCTCTTGTGATTACAATCTATAACAGTAACCCTCAAATAAGCAAGATTTCCCTGGCTGGGAGGTTTGGTAAATTTCCAGATTGTTGCCAAACTTTACGACGCCAAATACGAAGAGTAACTTCATAGCGGTGTTACCGAAAATGTCAAAATGGAACTATTAAAAATTTAGGTTTGGCGGCATTATATACATGTTTTAAACATGCAATAAAATACTTTTTAGACTGCAAACAACTACTGTTCTTTCACAGAGCGTTTTCTTTTTCTTTAATTTGGAGAAAGAAGTGTTTCACTGGCTGGGAGGTTTGGTAAATATCCCTTATGTTGCCAAACTTTACCACGCCAAATACGAAGAGTAGCTGATAGCCATCGCTAATTTTTTAACAATAATAGTTCCATTCTGACATTTTTGGCAACACCAAATTTTGAGGAATTCAACTGAATAAATTTAAATTCCCTTCCACCCCTCTGAACTAAAATTATTATATCCTTTAGTTCAAATGCGCTTCATCTTTTAAACTCCACTTAAAGTCATGTTCAAGTTTAAATCAATTCGCCAAATAAATCAAAAAGACAGAAAATTAAGAAAGAAATAAGAGATATTAAACATTCCAATTGAATAAATTTTCAAGGCTTAAATCTATACGCACAATTTTAACCACAAAGTAACTTCAGGGACAAAAGAGCAGCTGATCAGGAAAATGAACCTAGTGTTTCAGTACTGCGTACATAGTTAAGCCTTGAAAATTGACTAAATTTGATTAATTAATATCTCCTGTCCTAATTAACGGACAGAAACGTGTTAAAACTTTTCTTTTTCAGAAAAAAAAACCCTTTCCAACGATATATAATGTTTTGGGGTGGGGGGAGGTTTTCCCCCTCAATTATGGCGGATACACCAAAAATGAGACTAATTAATTAATTTAAAAATAACTAATTCGAAATTAAAAATTTGGGCTTCGAGGTGCACGAGGGAGGGGTACTTTCGAATTTTTGAGCCAAGTTTCAGGTCCGTAGGTGCTGTGGGGGCTTCTGGCCAGCGGTTACAAACGTACAAACAGACAAACGAACACCGTCATCTTTATATATATAGATACTAGCAGTACCCGCACGGCGATGCCCGTGCATTTAAATGGGGAGGGAGTCTACTGAATAAATTTAAATTCACTCCAACCCTCTGAAGTAAAATTATTATAGATGAAGCGGTATAGTAATTGGCCACTTTAGCGACAGCGTATTTGTATGCTTGAAATAAAAAATAAATGAAATATTTCTGCATTAATAAGAAATACTTCATATGATACTATATTAATGCATTTTACTACTCATACTGTCTGAAAACACTTTTTCAGATATATTATTAGAAAAAAGTCAACGCAAAAAAAAAATGTCAAATTGATAGTAATTGGCCATCTTATCATAGTTATTGGCCATGTAAACATTCAATGGTATACTGGATTATTTATATACATATGAAAGTCTTATTCCTTTACATGAATATAGTATACCATTGTATGAAGGTATTATATCGTTAATAGAATCTATTTTCCATTCATTAAATATATTATAACATTATAGCATTCAATATCTTTCTCCATCTTTCCCTTTTCTATTTTTTGACTTCTCTTTATTTGTTTTAGTCTTCTTTAAAGCATTTCCTTCCTGTACAGCTGCTTGTCCATTCCATTTTCTTTTCTTTATTTTTCACTTTTTTGCTGCTTTTTTTGTTCATTGTTTTCAATAGCTACTCTGTAACTCTCAGAAATTATAAAGAATAGTTCAATTGTCTATCCTATTAAGAAATTTTCTCCTACTTTTTAGCGCATTTCGTTGGTAATCATCGATAAATTTGCTACAATGAGTTGTTTTGTTTGAAGTAGAGGTGAAAATGCGCTTTGGGTCCCTGCTTGGCGCATTTTCAAAAAATCGCCAACTGGCGCGTTTTTCCTTGTTGTCTCGCGTAGTTGAAAGCTCCGAGAGACATTACGCAGAAATGGCGTTTCTATGGCGACAAAACCGAAATCCGTGTTTGGCGAGAAAAGGGACCCAAAGCACAGATTAACCGAAGTAGATGGCGTATACAAATTTATAGGAGTTTTCAGAGGAGTTATCACAACTGTTGCTGCTGTCACATTATCTTCATTAGTCAGATTTGCATTTGTTATTATAATTGCAGTCAGTATTGGTAGAGTAGTTTTTAGAAAAATCATTCTGGAAATAAAAGCGCCAAACTTTGTATAACAGTCATGTGTTATTTGAAACTTCCTTCTGATATTTCGGTGCTTTTATCGGATGAATCCTAGTTTAAGGTCCGGCGATAAATTCTTGTCCACTTCGCCTCCAAAAATATTTTGGAAGTCTTTTAGAGACATGAGCTTATTTAATACATTAAATTCTTCATCTGATTTTTTGTTGCTAAACATTTAGAGGGATGAATCCTAGTTTAAGGTCCGGCGATAAATTATTCAATCTGGCAGCCTCAAAATTATCATTGGATGATTGGATTATTTGGCGATTTTAAGCTAAATGATTGCAACCTTAAGCTACAGTCTGAAAAAAATCGCCAAACCCGGACCCTAAAGTAGGATTTTACCCATTTAGAGTTATCAATAACGTTCTCATCATAGGGGGCCAATTACTATAATTTTCTGAAAATGTTGAGAGAGTTATTGGCCACAGCAAAACTTTAATTTTTAAGAACATATCCTTATATTTCACCTCAAATTCACTAATTAGGCATCGCAGCTATAAATCTCATAGTATTTTAAAAGCTGTAAATGCATTGAGTTTTTTTAAAATATCGCATAGAAAATTCTAGTCTTACCGTTTTATCCACAACCTTTTAAACTGCACTAAAAGTCCTTTTAAAGTTTAAAACAATTCGCCAAATAAATCAAAAAGACAGGAGATATACTCAAATTCAGTAAATTTTCAAGGCTTAAATACGTAAATTTAAACCTCGGAAGAAAGAGCAGCTTGTACGGAAAATGGATCTAGTATTTCCTTTTTGTGTAGAGTTATGCCTTGAAAATTGACTAAATTTGATTAATTAATATCTCCTGCCCTAATTAACGTACAGAAACGTGCTGAAACTTTTCTTTTTCAGGAAAAAAAACCCTTTCCAGCGATATATAATGTTATGGGGTGGAGGAAGGTTTTCCTCCCTCAATTATGGCGGATACACCAAAAATGATACTAATTAATTAATTTAAAAATAACTAATTCGAAATTAAAAATTTGGCTTTCGAGGTGCATTACACGGGGATACGTTCGAATTTTTGGGCCAAGTTTCAGGTCTGTGGGTGCTGCGGGGGCTTCTGGCCAGCGGTTACAAACGTACAAACAAACGAACACCGTCATCTTTATATATATAGATATATATATACATATAAGTGTAGTATAAAAGAGTCTTAATAGCTTTGGTGTAGCTTTTCTTCTTATAGAAATGTATATACACACACATTGCACATACTGTCATCCCCGCTTAATCGGGTGAAGGGATAAACGAATACCCCGCTCATACGAATAAGATATCTCGGAACTGAATATTTCCCGTGCCGTTGACGCAATGTTAAAGATCCCCGTTTAATTGAATGATATTTCTCGGAACCGACAGTATAGTCAGTTTATCATATGTTAAGAGAAAAAAATCTTTAAATTGTGTCGAAACACTTCTTGATACCAGGATAGACAATTGGGTCGTGCATCCCCAGAAATGTAACTGTACTTTAATGCTGTATTTTAAGCATAACTAATTGCATTTTTAATTATTTTGAATGTAATAATATAAAAAATAAATTAAAATTCTTCACTGATGATCTGCAATGCCACTTGAATATACAACATCTGATTGTTCCAAGATTTATTTTTAATTTTTGAAAAGTAAAAAATTTTTTGGACAGGTTCCCATAGGGTCAATTCATGTCAAATCACCCAGGTAAACGGGATTTTGTAACCCATGTCCTCGGATTTTGATAAAATTTGGTGTATTTAATATTTTTATGCTGGTAAGTAACCATATGAATTCTTTTGCCCATATGTGATCTGGTTTTTCTTTTACAGGCCGTCGAACTTTTCAATTGCATTTCCTGTCAACCGCTAAGCCTAATCTGCATGTATACGTATCTCTTTACGTTAATAACAAATACGTTAATAAAAATTACAACGTTAGTTAGGCACAAATAAGCAGGGAAACTGCAGGCACGTGTTTCGGCGTTAAAGGAACGCCTTTTTCAATGCAAAAAAATTGTTAGCTTATGGATGCAATCCATAAGCTCACTTTTTTTTTTTTTTTTTGCATTGGAAAAGGCGTTCCTTGTAACGCCGAAACACGTGTCTGCAGTTTCCCTGCTTATTTGTGCCTAACTAACGTTGTAATTTTCCCTACATATTATGAATTGCTTGCCCAATGTGAGAAGACAGTCTAAACAATTCAGTATGTTCATTCTTAGCTTATTCAACTGATGGTTACTACGCAGATTAAACTGCCCTCGTTCTACTGCAAATTATCTCCACTTTTATCTGATACTCGAAAGCAAGTGCGTGGACTACAATAAACTGAAGAATCTGAAAACTACAAAAGGAAATTATCACAAAATGGTAGAAATAATTAAAATTGAATTCTTAGAAAAACATATGTGGGACGGATCTTCCATGCATTTAGAATTGCAAAATCGCAACACTACACTGCTTACAATAATGATTTCAGCTTTGCTTGATTCCCACAATTTTTTCTGAAAATTGCAGGAATCTCAACTATTATTTCCCTCCTGAAGTGACATTGAGTTATTTGTTGTATGATTGTTGAGTTGGGATATAATTTATTTCAGAATGTTTAGTGCTCTCTTAAATTATTTTCAGATTTCTTCCATTTGTTGTGAAAGACTTCAAGTGCAAAAAACAAATGTTGAAATGGTTGAAATTTTCTCTTTCATACGATAATTTTTATTTTCGAGCATGAAAGAGTACTTCCGTGATTAAAATACCAGAAGTTGGGACTTATTGTGAATGAAGAGAGTTTTCTTTTCCAGATAAAATTATATTTGAATCCGAAATTCAAATTATATGTTTCAATTTTCGTAAATTTTAACGATAGTTATCAATAGGGCAGTAGCAGCTGACGTCATCCTGGTAGACAAACAAACACCAGGTGCTGATGACAACTAAACATACTCGAAACGTCGTCTGCTTTTCGTACCGATGATTTGCTCTGCAATCTTTTTTATAAATTAGACTGTTATTTGGCCCGTTCTTTTTTCAGTTTTGGCTTGTTTTGTTTGTATTTAATGCTGATGTTTCAATTTCAACATCTCAATCATTTAAAAAAAGTATTATTAAACTCTCCGTGTTTTTAGCCACTGAGTAGAATAACAACAAACTGTTTGCTAATGTTCTTGTTTTGATAGGATTTAATTGTTCTTAATGCATTAAATAGTCATAAACTGTGGATCTATCAATCCTTTTTCCTCCTTTTTTTTTGTATTTGTACGGCAAGTTAGATGCGCACAGCTTAAAATTCACTTTTGCTTAATAAATACGGTTCCTAATTGTTAATAATCTTAATTTTATCAATGTATCTTCCTTTTGCTTTGTTGTGCAGGCTTTCACAAGACTCGAAATACATTTTACACTTAAACAAGAAGTTCTGTCAAGAACTAAACGAGCCTACTTTCCCGTACATCGACATCGGCATTCTCGCATCTGATCATTATTCTCTTGATTATCTGAGACTTAAAATTATGTCAAACGTACCTTTTTAGCACTTAGAGCTGATTTCGAAAAGCAAAATATACCCCTTTCATCAGATGAAATAGACACGTAAAAAGCAATTAACGAATAAATAAAGTTTTGTCGCACCTTTTAAAGAGTGTAACTGTTACAGTTCCTCCGTAGAAAAAATCCTCCATTGTTTTCAAAAAAATAAATAAATAAATAAAATAATAATAATAATAATAATAATAATAATAATAATAAATAAATAAATAAATAAAAGTACAAAGAGCATCAAAACACATTTTATCAAAGAAAGAAAAAAAAGAAAAAAAAACTCGGCCGTTAATAAAATCTCGCGAATTTCACTTTTAATCTGTTGCCAGTTGTTAAATATAAATAAAGAATAAAATGTTCTCGTGAATGAAAAATTTTTGTTACAAAAAAAAATCGTCTGCCAAATAATAATAATAATAATAATAATAATAATAATAATAATAAATAAAATAAAACAAATGAATAAATAAACAAAAAATCGTCTGCACAGTCAGTCATTTTTTTTCTGAGCCTGCATTTCCGCCATGTTTGTGGAGTCGGAGTCGGAATCAGAGTCCTCACAGAAGATTACTCAGAAAAGTACGTTACAAACATTATTTATCAAAACCATTTTCTTACAAAGTTAGTTTGAAGGAAATCCGACTTTAAGTTCAGGATCAACATTCAACTTAAATTCCCCGTAGACGCTAATGTTAATTTTTTTTCTGAACGGTTCAATATTGAACGAAAAATGGTTCAAATCAAAAAGCGAAATATGGGAATGTATGGGAAAGCCTCTCCGAGATCTTTCAAACAAAAAAAAGTTTATTCCATTCGGACTGTTCACTCAAAAGTTATTAGGTGGGGAAAGGTTGCTTGAACGGTTCAATGTTGAACGAAAAAGTGTTCAAATTGAAAATTTAAATACGGTAATGAAGTATCCTTGCTGAGATCCTTCGATTAAAAAAAAAAGTTTATTTAAATCCGACTGTTCACTCAAAAGATATTAGAGGTGACAGCTTGATTGAGCGGTTCAATGTTGAACGAAAAATTGTTCAAATCGAAAATGTAGATACGGGAATGAAGTATCCTTGAAAAGATCTTTCGAACAAAAAAAAGTTTGTTCAAATCGGATTGTTCACTCAAAAGTTAGCATCGCGGGACCGGTTGTTTGAACGGTTCAAAGTTGAACCAAAAATTGTCCAAATCGAAAAATCAGATGTGGTAATGAGCTGCACTCGCTGAGATCTTTCGAACAAAAAAAAATTTATTCCATTCGGACGGTTCACTCAAAAGTTATTAGGTGGAGAAAGGTTGCTTAAAAGGTGCAATGTTGAACCAAAAGTGTTCAAATTGAAAATTTAAATACGGTAATAAAGTATCCTTGCCGAGATGCTTCAAACAAAAAAAAGTTTGTTTAAATCGGACAGTTCATTCAAAAGTTATTAGGGGTGACAGCTTGATTGAGCGGTTCAATGTTGAACGAAAAATTGTTCAAATCGGAAATGTAAATACGGGAATGAAGTACCCTTGAAAAGTTCTTTCCAACAAAAAAAAGTTTGTTCAAATCGGACTGTTCATTAAAAAGTTAGTATCGCGGGACCGGTTTTTTGAACGGCTCAAAGTTGAACCAAAAATTGTTCAAATCAAAAAATCAAATATGGGAATGAGCTGTACTCGCCGAGATCTTTCCAACAAAAAAAAGTTTGTCCAAATCGGAATGTTCATTCAAAAGTTATTAGGGGGGGACAGACAGACAGACCGACAGACCGACCGACCGACCGACCGACCGACCGACGCACAAATTCCCCATCTCAATACCCTACTTTCAAATTTTTAATTTTTCGATATTCATTTTACCTTTTTATTTTTTTAACTTGGCGATATTTTTTGGACTTGGCGATATTTTTTTAACTTGGCGATATTTTTTGGACTTGGCGATATTTTTTAGATGCATTAAGCTACTTTTAATACTTTTTTCGTCTTTCTTTTATTTTTGACGGGAAAGTAGGCTAAAAAGAGGCTAAGGCAGGGATTCAAGTGAAACACCATTGCAATCGCTTCGAATTGCAATCGCTATTGGAAGTGAATTACATTATCATCAACTTAACTTGGCACTGACGTCACTACGGGTGGAGCATATAAGAGCTCACAAGCAGTCAGTGATCTCCTCTTATTCGCCAAGTAGGCTGTGACGTCTTATCTAGCTCGTTTTTCATAGGCAAACGTCACGATGTTTTTATCAAGAAACGTTCTAATGTAATTCATTTCCAGTAGCGATTGTAATTTGCGATCGCCTGTTTCACTTGAATTCCTGCCTAAAACAACAACTGCGCACTCGCAATATCATGCTACATATACGGAAAACATGGAATTGCTTGTCCCCCAGGAACGGTTGCTAAGATAGGAATTCAAGTGAAACAGGAGATCGCAAATTACAATCGCTGCTGGAAATGAATTACATTAGAACGTTTCTTGATAAAAACATCGTGACGTCAGCGTGACGTTGGCCTATGAAAAACGAGCTAGATAAAACGTCACAGCCTACTTGGCGAATAAGAGGAGATCACTGACTGCTTGTGAGCTCTTATTGGCTCCACCCGTAGTGACGTCAGTGCCAAGTTAAGTTGATGATAATGTAATTCACTTCCAGTAGCGATTGCAATTCGAAGCGATTGCAATGGTGTTTCACTTGAATCCCTGCCTTGGGCAGGAATTCAAGTGAAACAGATGATCGTAAATTACAATCGCTACTGGAAATGAATTACATAAGAACGTTTCTTGATAAAAACATCGTGACGTCAGCGTGATGTTTGCCTATGAAAAACGAGCTAGATAAAACGTCACAGCCTACTTGGCGAATAAGAGGAGATCACTGACTGCTTGTGAGCTCTTATTGGCTCCACCCGTAGTGACGTCAGTGCCAAGTTAAGTTGATGATAATGTAATTCACTTCCAGTAGCGATTGCAATTCCAAGCGATTGCAATGGTGTTTCACTTGAATCCCTGCCTACAGGCAATCGCAAATTACAATCGCGACTGGAAATGAATTACATTAGAACGTTTCTTGATAAAAAACATCGTGACGTCAGCGTGACGTTTGCCTATGAAAAACGAGCTAGATAAAACGTCACAGCCTACTTGGTGAACAAGAGGAGATCGCTGAGTGCTTGTGAGCTCTTATTG
This sequence comes from Uloborus plumipes, assembly GCA_038373865.1. Taxonomy (NCBI): domain Eukaryota; kingdom Metazoa; phylum Arthropoda; class Arachnida; order Araneae; family Uloboridae; genus Uloborus; species Uloborus plumipes. The sequence goes on along the minus strand of JAXGGA010008628.1, from coordinate 236 downwards.
GCTCCACCCGTAGTGACGTCATGCCAATTTAAGTTAATGATAATGTAATTCACTTCCAGTAGCGAATGGTGCAAATTCGAAGCGATCGCAGTGCTGTTTCACTTGAATCCCTGCCTTTTAGTTCCGTTGCTATGGACGCATTTAGTGATGACGTCACAGGTTTCGACCGATTTCCAAACACCGTCTGCTACGGTGAATTCAGCATAACTGTCAACGCTAAAGTGCGGTAAGTAGCA